>OY754965.1:18155538-18443038 GCA_963576475.1 Molanna angustata | reverse complement strand
GAAGGTGGAAACACAGAATTCGGAAGATCGTGATAATTTGAAAATTGATAATTTCGACACAATAGTGCATAAAGAACAATCGACGAATGCGAATAGAAACATAAAGATTGGTAAAATATATAAAATGAGCTTGTCTGTGAGACGATTAATGTCGTAAGTCTCCATAATGTGGCAACTTGTTATTGGGTGCGTGTTATATTAATATTTGATATAGTACCTGTAAGTTGACCGAGAAGTTATGTAAAAAAATAATGTGAAATAAATTTAAGATTAAGTCTACATAAAACGTGGTCTGTGGCGGAACAACGTCTGCCCGAACCCACGCGTTGCATTGTATTATTTTAGCTTTGGGTGAAATTATGTTTTGAAAGATACGTTGTACACATTTAATTTTTTTTTTAATTTTAATCGTAATTTATCATCGGTCATCCAGAATTGATATATGCTACTTTAGGATTTTCGTGCCTCTCTCTCACTCGTCACTCTGTACTTTTAATCTTTATTGTTTAAACACAATGTAAACATTTTGAAAACTACGATGTATCAAACCCAGTTGTAGTTACAAAATAATATATTTATTACTTTGGTACCAACTAACGTACATAAAAGTATGATGTTTACGTAAAGTTTACGACCCAACTTAGGAACATATTATGTATGTATGTTATGATGCACTCATATATTCACAACCAACACAGCCAAGGTTCTGAAGTGCCTATCCTACATTATTTATAACATATTGTTTGTTGAAGAAAATGTATAGTTTGTATAAACAATGCTTTCCCCTGTTTTACTTTGTCAACTTAAAACATTTTGATGTATTATAAAAGTTCACTTTGTTGCACGAACGTAAGTATTTTAAATACATACTTGCACCCTTCGTCATAGTTTAAGTAGTGAATTTGCTTTCTTTTTTTTTTTAATGAAATATTTATGAAAAATTAATATATGTTTATTTATCAAAAATGTAGAACTGTGAAAGCGATAAGTTATCCATCCAAAAATGTTAATAAAATAGAAAAACAACTGAAATACCAAGACCATTTCTTATTTTCGTGTTATTTCGTACAAAAATTACGTTACATATAAATACGACAAATAAATCAATGTAATAAAGAATCATTTTTATTTTATTTGGCTTATATAATATGAATATAGCGATACATGGCAGTATTCTATAAAAGTCAATATGAAATTCGTTAAGTGAATGTGATAATGATTGTTTACAAAAGGATAATTATGTATTTTTGTATGTGTGAAAAATTACAGGTGTCGTATATAATTCACGACACAAAAATTGTGTTGTATGTGGATTCCAAAAATATTCTCAAAACCTTGTTCATATTGGTTCTGACTTACTTTCGTCCAATGTACAACTTAACAAAAATCATAAACGTATCGCTTCGTTTTTCTATTTCTTTGCAAAACTCCAAGGTAAGAAAATACGATCAATCAATTTCTTTGAGCTTCAATGCTATATCGAGAGTGTTTCTTTTGTAACAAAGAAATATTATTATGTACCTACTCTCTATTAAATGGAATAAAAATGCGTAGAAAACAATTTTCCCGCCCCTCGTATTAATGATCTTAATGTGTGAATTGCTTCCACCGTTATTTCCTTAGCCATTCAGCGCCAACTTTATTTACGAACGTTGTCCGGCACAGAAAGAGAAGAAAAAAAACGTTAAAGTCGTGAAAATAAGAATTATAGTGAGAAGAAACACATTGCATTGAGGTTATTCCATAGAAAAGGCACACCACAGAAACGTCTGCTTAGGTTGCAAAAAGTAAATTGAAAGCGAACGACGAATCTGACTTGTGAATCTGTGTATGTGTGTGTGTTAAATCCACATTCGACACACAGATAATTTTCATTATAACTAAAGTTACTGGAACGGACAATTTCAAATACAAAGGAGATTCATGATTTTTATCAAATAGAAAAACTATGACCATGTGAGTTTTTTGAGTCACAACGATGTTTGTTTTTACTCTACACACTATGGCATAGTGGAGAGTCATGATTTCACAAGTTTTAAGCGTATTTTTTTACATCAATTTTTCAACGGGTATCATGTATAGAGTACACACTGTGATATTCGTCGTGATGTGTTTGTGTGTATGGAGTACGGCGTACCGCGCCGTACGACATATCCGTGTCCGATCGACTTCGTATTTACACAAATTATGTGTAAAGCGCTGACCTAGAGCTGACAACTTTTAATTTCTTTTCTATGATTTCATCATTTACGTTGGTTTTTTTGTGTCCTCTCTACAGCCCAAACTATAAGTCCGATTGACTGCAGTTATTTATTTATTTTATTTATTAAACTTCATGTACATTATTATGTGTACAGTGGCGGGTTTATTGCCACAAGGCAATTTCTTCCAACCAACCAAAGCAACGTGAGGTCATAAATAGTAAATTGGTATGTACATTAAATTTATAACAAACGAAAAGAATATTTAGAGTAAATTCACAGCAATAAAGGAAGGACGGAAATAGAGGTAGAGGGAGGGCAGGTAGGATAGATATGGGGTGTCAGTTAAGAACTATTACACAGGTAAAACAGCTTTAGTTTCTTTTTAAAAAGTTGAATCGATTGAGACGTCGTAATATCATTACTTAAAGTGTTCCATAGTCTTGCTGATTGTACTTCAAAAGGGGAACTGAAAAATTCAGTAGAATGAATAGGAATAGCTAGTGTGGTACGTTCAGCAGATCGAAGAGGCAGACCGTGATTTGACAATAAAATAACCTTATTCTTGAGATATTGTGGTGAATTTGTGTTTTTAATTAAATTATACAGTAGAGAAAGTAAATGAATATTACGACGTTGGCCAGCGAATTAGATATATCATACCTATATTTAAAATCCATAAACTTAGAGCTGATTAGTTTTCCATAGATATCCGATACTTTCTGAGGTGAAGTGAGGTGAAGTGATTTCACCTGTCCAAATTATGAAAATGCTCTTACGGTCTGGCAAATCGAGGTATTTTTTTATTTTTTGAACTTTTGATACAATAAAAATATCTACACTTTTCAAAAATGCATATAAGGATTGTCAAGAAAGAAAAAAATCTAAATTTCATATTAGTATGAAAAATATATTTAACAGAAGTAAAATAGCTTCTGTATGGGAAAATTGAGTGATTAACTTCATATTGATATTGTACATAACTATGTGTATTTTTTACTCACAACTTATCTTCCTCTAGGGATAGGCAGTGAGAAACGAACACTGCATTCTTTTATCTTGAAACATATACATCGCCTCAACAAAATTGATACATTGCCTCATACATGCTCATCTTGCTAGTAATACAATTTTTATTTAAAATTTCTCAACAGGTATCATGTAGAAGGTGCATACTATGAGTTTCGTGACAATGGTTTTGTGTGTATGGTGCTTATATATTTGTTTAATAATCTAATAGAAACGCACTTCATAAAAATGCATTTAGGGATTATCAACCTTTCAAGAAAAAAATAAACCCACTCGTTTTAAGAAAACATTGATATCTATAGTTTGATATAATTTGATATGGATGCTAATGTTTTGGGTGATGTAAAAGAAATAAATCATACCATGTCACGTATAGAGTTCACGACACAAAGACATATTGTGTAATATGAGCAATCGTATGAATATGAGATGATTTAAAAAATAATTTATTTAAGATAAATGTTTCTTAACACGAAAGTAAAATAAATTCTAAAAATGTTCATGTTTTGACTGAGATATCGACGCGACGCGACAATTTAGCTTTGCAACTATTTTATACATTTCTAAAACCATCAATTATTATTTTTTATTTATATGGCAACTAACAGGTTGCCCGAAAAGTAAGGTAAAAATAAGAACATTTTTGCAATACCCCATCAAAAATATTTAAATATTGTACTTGATGAGGAAATCACTTGATAATTTATTTATTACTTCTCGGGCAACTAACAGGTTCTATGTAAAATATTAATTTAACAAGCACCCTATAACAAGTTGCCACATTCTGGAGACCTACAATATTAATCATCTCACAGATCCAGACTGAAAACACAATTAAAAACTGTGTCTCCACCGGGAATCGAACCCGGGACCTTTGGATCAGCAGTCAGATGTCTAACCAACTGAGCCACGAAGGCCATGCGATTTCTCATAGAAACAGGTTAAACATGTAAAAATACGCAATATTAATATTACTAATGTAATTGGCTTGTCTTGATTGCCACTATAAATACTTGCGTAACATTCACTATTCCAACTGTCGATTTGTTCAGGAGAACTTTGTTCTCTTAACATATCGACAATGTATCAAGCCAGAATACGCGAGAATTGTATGGAGAGGTCTACTTTTTTCACGGCTTTTCCAACTTTGAAGTCAAAAAACACCAACTTAGAGGCTTCGCAGCATATATGTTCCATACACGGATTTTCTCTGAATTCGGAGTAGAACATTTCGTGTGTCTGTGTGTGTGTGTGTGTGTGTCTGTGTGTGTGTGTCTGTGTGTGTGTCTGTGTGTGTGTCTGTGTGTGTGTGTGTGTGTGTGTCCCTTATAACTTTTGATCCGCTCAATTTACAGAGCCTAAAATTTCAGAATATATAAACGGTTACAGGCCTACAAAACTTTTATACTCGGAATTTTAAATTTTTGTTTCAGTCAGGGGTTATCAACTTTAGAATTTTTATTTTATTTTTCCATATATCTCAGAAACCATAAACGCTAGAACGCTGAAAATTGGTACAAACATAGACAAATACAAAATCTCAAATTAGTTTTTTCAAAAAAATTCCAGGGTTTCTCAAACATTTTTTATTAAGAAAAATATTTTTTTTATGATAAATTTATGAGTTTAACTGCCTATATTTCTAAAACTTTTACAATTATCGAAAAAAGCCGAAATACTCCAACTAGATAATTTAATTTTCTATAAAAAATATTAACATTGTAGTAGAAGATCTCAATTTTTTTTTAACAATTTTTTTAAAAATTGAATTTAGTGACGACATCGCTTCATACATTTTGTATGGCAGTCGCCTATACACAATATGTAAGAAGACTTAATAGTTTGATACTTCATCTCCAAACATACATACATACCATCATGCTATTTGCATATTCTGGGTAGGAAAAAGGATCTTCCTCCATACTATCCTATCTTGACATACATACCTACATATGTTGTATAGAAAACAAAATATCTGAAAATATTCAATAATTTGTATCTATGGGTTTATAGTTTGGTACATATTCTTCAACTATACATACTATCGCTATCAACAGTTGGATCTCATGTGTTACATGCAACTAGTATTATATATTTAATTGCTTTTTGGGTATCTAACAGGTACTATTTATTTATTTAATATACAGAGACACCAACAGAACACTGAAAAACACATACAAAAAAAAAAACATGAAACAAAAAAAATAGAATCTCCAGTGCTCCAATAACAGGTATCTCCCGCATGGCTATTGTGCATAATTAGGTAGGTACAATCAACGTCTCCTGACCATTCAAATTATAACTAGTTGCATGTAACACATGAGATCCAACTGTCGATAGCGATAGTATGTATAGTTGAAGAATAAGAATCAAACTATTAACCCATAAATCCAAATTATTGAAAATTTTAACACATGTTGGTATGTATGTCAAGATAGGACAGTATGGAGGTCAGTCCTGTTTTCCTACCCGGAATATGAAAACAGCATGATGGTTCTGTATGTATGTTTGGAGATTAAGTACCTATCAAACTATTAAAACTTCTTACATATTGTGTATAGGCGACTGACATACAAAGTGTATGAAGCAATGTCGTCACTAAATTCAATTTTTATAAAAATTATTAAAAAAAGTTTGAGATGTGCTTATACAACATTTATATTTTTCATAGAAAATTAAATTATCTAGTTGGGGTGTTTCGGCTTTTTTCGATATTTTTGAAAAATTCGGAAATATAGGCAGTTAAACTCATAAATTTATCATAAAAAAAATATTTTTCTTAATAAAAAATGTTTGAGAAACCCTGGAATTTTTTTGAAAAAATTAATTTGAGATTTTGTATTTGTCTATATTTGTACAAATTCTCAGCGTTCTAGCTTTTATGGTTTCTGAGATATATGGAAAAATAAAATAAAAATTCAAAAGTTGATAACCCCTGACTGAAACAAAAATTCAAAATTCTGAGTATAAAAGTTTTGTAGGCCTATAACTGTTTATATATTCTGAAATGTTGGGCTCTTTAAATTGAGCGGATCAAAAGTTATAAGGGGGGGGGACACATACACACAGACACACACACACAGACACACAGACACACGAAATGTTCTACTCCGAATTCTGAGTAAATCCGTGTATGGAACATATATGCTGCGAAGCCTCTAAGTTGGTGTTTTTTGACTTCAAAGTTGGAAAAGCCGTGAAAAAAGTAGACCTCTCCATACAATTCTCGCGTATTCTGGCTTGATACATTGTCGATATGTTAAGAGAACAAAGTTCTCCTGAACAAATCGACAGTTGGAAAAAGACATTACTTTGCACAGTTAAAAGGAAAGTTTAAAATACACATATACATATATGTAGGAAAACAAATGATGAACTAATAAGATAAAACAAAAAAAAAAGAAGGAATAATTGAACTGAGACAAAAAAAATAGATTTTAGCCCAGCATACTTTAAAGGATAAAAATAAGCAATTTATAAAAGATCAATTTCTATAAAATATGTACGTCATTGTCATTACATTATATTGTCACAACGATTCAGACGCAACGTCTGAATCTACCAATACAATGACACTCTGACACGGCAGAATGTCACTGTATTGGCAGGTGCCTACGCGAATGCAATGTAACGACAGTCAATAAAGAACGTACTATGTCAAATATTAATTTAACACGCACCCAATAACAAGTTGCCACATTCTGGAGACTTGTGATTTTGTTCGTCTCTAAGATCCTGACTGTAAAATGTCTCCAAATTATGATACAACGGACTTAATAAGTATTTCTTTGGAAAGTAAATTACAAATATTCAACGATAAATATTTAACTGTCTATATTTGTGACATGGATACAATACAGCTTTTCTATTTCTTTTTTTGTTTTCAGATAAAATGTTTACTTTCACTATTAAAAATATACACAAAGGATATTTTTAGAAATAAATTGTAGGTACTTTTCAAATGTTATATTTTACCAGTTGGAAAACAAATGACATTAAAATAATTTTCAAATTTAAATTTCCACTCTAAAGGATATACGATTCGAGTCGTTTTAATTAATTACAAGTTCAAACATTTCTGTATTCATATTTTATTTAATTCATTGTTATCTATACCACTTATCTTACCTTGGGATGGGAATTAAATGAACGTCGTCAACTAGGTATACCTACGAAAATCTTATGACAAACTTTATGTTGTGATGTCTATAGAAAAGTTTAATTTAATTTATTTACGACAGCACTCTACCGACATATTAATTTTATTATTATAAGTTAGTTATACAAGAAGTTTGATTTTAGTTGTTATTATGAAAGTCTTTGTTCTAAATTTTCTGTTTGGTTTGTTTTCGGTATTAATCATGCTTACTTATGCCTGTGCATACCCACATACTTAAATTGTAATTAATTTGAAATTCGAAGGCGTTGAAAATGTTTTTAAGTATCAGAGTGAATAATAAAAGGTTTAACTTATATTTCACATAATATTACGCACCAACTTTCTGTGGCGATAAAGATTAATCTAGTTCAAATCCAATTTACGTTGAAGCTCACATTTCAAGTTATTTTTATACACATTTTCCTGATTGAGGAAGAATGATGCCGATGTTATATTGAAAATTTTATTTTACTTGAAGATATTTGACAGAGTTATGCGAGGTATAAGAGATATTCACCTGGTTTTGAGTTCAAAGAGTTTTCTTATTAATCCTTATTATGAGAATTGGTTTATATATTGTAAAACTCGGTGACCGATTTGGAAATATCGAAAACACCCAGGTGATTAATTAGAAATGATATGAACAAAAAAATAATAAATAAACTACGTTTTTAATTTTATTAGTTGTATATTTGAATATTTGTAAAAGCACGTTTTATATCTTAGTTTCGTATATTATATGACAACATATTCTTCTTTCATCATTAAGTTATTGAAAAAAATATGAATAGGTATTTGATAATATTATCTTAAAAGCTTATTAATAAAGTTGTAACTATGGGCTGGGAGCTGGCCAGATAAGGGAATACCCAGAATACTACACTAGAGACCTTGGGCAAATAATAGAGTGTTGGAAGGCCGGTAAACCCTGGATGCGAGAACCTACATCGAGGGCTAGTGAAGGTTTATTTTTATCTACAATCACTATATATTTAATGAGAACTAAAAATAAATAGAGTTATACAGTTTCCTCCGCTATATTGAACACGTTTCTATCTAATTGAAAATTGACTTATTTGATTAGTACCTACTTATAATTAACATTCTTATTCGATTGTTCCATGTTGGCAAAAGTTATACTAACTACTGACTTGACAAAACTGAAGCTAATATCCCAACTGCAAACTTTTCCAACGATACAATGTCAACAGCATTAATGTAAGTGGTAATCTAATTTTGCACTATCATTATCGCTTTAATGCGAATCGGTTTAGGCGAAATGACCAACACTAAACGGGATTATGTGAATCAACATTGTTAATTTAATGGAATATATAAAATGGGCCCACTTAACTTTCCGTTGGTGTGACTGGGTGTGAAATACCCAAGGGGTCAATTTTTCGAATTTCTGACTGATGTTACACCGTATAAATAAGCAATCCAGTTTTGGAATCACATCCCATCGCAACATCGAGTTTTATTAACACTTTCCGCTTTCAAAAGAAATCTGACGAATCGTTTCCTTACACATATCACTTAAATTATATATTTTTTATTATCAGTACGTTTCATAAACACAAAGAAATATTTGATATTGGTTTGTTGGAAGAAATAGTCATATTATGGCAATAAGCACACCATTGTGTACTTATTATGTAAGGAGTGCAAATGTTTAAAATAAATAAAAGAAAATAATCCAAAACTCCATGCTCGTATATAAAGATTACAAAATATTTGGATCAGTTGTACAAGGGTCAGAGAAAAAAAGGTTTTAACAAATAATGGAATAAGAAGAAACACGAAAGAAAAAATATACAAAATATTGTCGGTAATACAATTAGTTATTTATTCAATATTGCTTCTCGGGCAACTAACAGGTACTATGTCAAATATTATTTTAACACGCACCCAATAAATAACAAGTTGCCAAATTCTGGAGACTTACAATATTAAACGTCTCACAGATCCAGACTGAAAACACAATTATAAACTGTGTCTCCACCGGGAATTGAACCCGGGACCTTTGGATCAGCAGTCAGATACACAACTAATTGAGCCACAAAGGCCGACAAATGTTTGAACATAAATTATTGGAAAAAATAAATGGCCGGGTTTATTATACCCGGCGACGCCACTCTTGAAGAATATTTGCACCGCACCAACGGAGAGTTAAAAGAAAGTGTATGTGAATGCCTTGACTGAGCAATATAAGTTTGACAAGGAACTGGAAAATGAGGTTCGTTTCGGACCGGTTGGAGGGGATTAAGAAAGAACCCCATTTGCGGAGGCCCCATACATAATACCCCGGTGTGGGCAAATCGCCGGACATAACGAGATTTTCGGGTCATTACACATCGCATTGTTTGGTAAGATAATGCGGACAGGTGAAGGGGAGAAGCTCTGAAAAGGATGAGAAATGAAGGTAAATGAGCATTATAATGGTGATGAATTTGGGAAACATCTGTCATTTGTTATTACAAAACAAAATACAACCAGTCGTATGTATATTTTATACATATTCACACATTTACCTATATAGGGAATTTTTTAAACTTTTAGCGATGAAGACCGCGTTCATATTGTAGAACTCCATTATTATATAAGTAAAATAGTGGGTAAGTGTACATTTTTTAGTTTTGAAAGGTTCACAATTCTTTAATTCATTTCTATGAAGAACATTTTAATGTGATTCCTTAAAAAATATCAGTTTACCTGAAGACAAAAGTTTACATAATACACCATACAAAAACTCTTTACATGAAACCTGTTGAGAAATTGATGTAAAAAATTTGCTTTAACAATAGACGATCATGTATGAGACTATGCATAAATGTTGATGAGATGATGGATATGGATGTCAATATAGAAGAATGCGGTGTTTGGTTCTCTCTACCTACCCTATGAGGAATATGTCATGATAGTATTTAGATGAATACTATTACATTTATAGTAGTGCAGAGTAAAAAAATACTATCGAAACACAGACGATATCAATATGAAGTCGATAACTCAATTTTTCCCAAATACTACATTTTTCATACAAAATTCATATTAATATATTTTTGTAAAAACTTTAGGAACATTTTTTAAAAGATTTTTGTGTATTATGTCTTTGAAACAGGAACATATACATAATAATGTTACTTATGATATCCTCATACGGTCCATAAGACAAATTAAATTATTGTTTTATAGATGAACGACATCAGTCTAGGCAGGATTTGAATCTGCTTCCACCAGATTAATAATAAAGCCCAACATAATATTTCAATTTAAATAAATAAACTTCTTTTAACAACGTGAGAATCATATGATACCAAAAACTTTCTCTACACACACTAGAGAATTCAACAATAACAAAAACTATTTCGAGACTTTTTAATTTACAACTAAAAATAAGTACATTTTTTCCCGAAAACAACGCTCCATCGTTTAGATACTTACGACCCATAATTATTATTGTAAACACCTCTTTATTAACTCTTCATATTTCCACATCAACTGCATAGTCACAACTTAGCACCAGAGTTATTTATACATCTTCCACCTCAGCTCCACAACATTCAAATACTCTATACAAAAGAAGATCAATAACCACTTATTATAGGAAACCTTGACGGCATTTATTCTCTTTTTTCTTTTTTCTTTTTTCCTTTTAGTTCAATATTATGTTTTAAATCATTGTTAACTTGAAATGTTGCTCTTACCTACATACCAACCTATGATCATATTTTTTTTTTTTTTTTGCAAACTTGTATTATTTTATGTCAATCATAACGACAAAATGTAAAAGGCCTTAATACTTGATGTTACTATTGTATTGTACTATGTCTTAACGCTGTTTTTTGTCCAACTTTAACATAAATAAATAAATAAATAAATGTGTCCCCTAAGAAAACTTCCACAAATATCTGATGTGAATGACGTGGCAGTTGATATTATGTATATAATATTACATATGTAGACCATAGCCAAGTCGATCGATATGGATGAAGTTTGGAGACGGAATCATAAGTTTTCCATCGAGTCCCATATTGTTGGAAAAACTTTGGCATAATTAGGATAACAACATAAAACTTTGACATAAATTTATGTTCTTTTCCTCGTCGTCGCTTAGAGGTTAATTAAAAAAAAACAATTATAATGGCGATGTTGAATAAATAGAACAAATTGCGTGATCTGAAGGTTTTTAATTAAATCAAAGAAGGTGTTGCATTTACATATTTATAATTTGCCATTGACACGATAATGTAGGTGATTTATAAAAAAGGTCGAAAAATAATAACGCCCCCAAGTGAAATTTTCGGATTCAGTCAAAAATTCTGAAGCAATGAATATATAATTGCCAAGCAGCGATTTCTTCCAACTAACCGGTATTTCCAGCTAATAGACATAATTTATTATTTCATGAAAAATCAACTTTTATTTTAGCCTGATATTCATCGGTCCATTTATGTCACAAATTAAAATCTGAACTAATTTTACGTGTCCAAAATCTGAATACCTACTGATGTTTCCATTCTTTGTTTAATTTTCAACATTTCAAATTGATACTATATCAAGGATATCATTATTCAATAGAAATTTATAAATATATACCTAAATATTGATTATGCAAAAGATCGATTTTTCAGAGTAGGTACATAACAAATCAAGAATCTTTAAATGACGACAAAACTTATCCATACCTCATGTGTATTTTTTTATATTGCCTGAAACAAAATATTCTTTAATCTTATTACCAAATCAACGATCCAAAAACACTCAGGTTTAAGTGAGCACTTAGTACTAAGTTATTTGTTTTTTAATGTATATACAATTTCATAATATATCTTTACCTTTTATATTGGTACATTGAAAGGAAGTGTTTTTTTTTTCAATTTACCATTAGAATGGAAGGTATGTGTAATATGTATCTCTCTCTAAAGCTATTTTTTTAAAGTTTATTCGAAATCGAGAGGTAGTTACCCCTTTTATAATCCCTGTTTGATCCTGGTTTAGAGTGTAGGTGAGATCACATTACAATCAGTGACGCACCATCGCCATCAAACTCGTTTAATAGAGTTTTAAAAATAATATTGTTCACGTTTACCTATCCATCCATATTTATACATATTTTCTTTAATATGACATTAAAATATTTATGTATTGGAAAGTAAACTACTGAATAATTTCTTCAGAGCTTCTTCAAGTTTTTGTTTCATATGCCGCCATCTTTGTCCAACGATTTTCATTAAATATCTTTGTATTTCTCACGGTCAAATAAAGTAAAAAAAAACATAAAAATTAACATACGAAAATATTGAAAAATATACACTACTAAATATGAAATAGTAAGTAGGTTCCAAATTAATAGTCTTTTTCTGTAATACCTTCATACTTGACAGCTATTCCTTTTTTGCCACAACATTAGTTAATATTGTAATAACAACTTTATTTTTTTGTTTTTCCACTATACAGTATTTTATATTTACCAGTTTCAGTGCTGACGCACTATGTCGCCAAGTATTTAATGTTCCCTAGGCTACAATAGTTGTTTCCCAAATATTGAAGCCGAACGAATTATTTTCGTTTATTACGAATATATTTGATGATTTAATCCAGAAATGTCTAAACGATATCTTCTAATCAGGTGAAAGAAATTCATTACCCACACATAAGGTAATTTAATAACGTAATCACGCCGAATCCGAAATTTATGTTAATTCCTTATAATCTGTGTTGGGCGCTCTGTTCCCATGGCCAAACCCGGCACTTGTGTCTCTCTTCATCAGAAAGCTTCACCTCTGAAATCCGTAGCGTGTGCCAGACTCCGTAATGGGAACTCGTTTGTCTCCGCCGCGCTAGTACAATGGGGGAATTAAGCCCTCTAGGTATATCGATGAGTATCGCTGAAAGTTACAAGGTGAATTTATTCATGCATGTACAAGCACACATTACTAAACTCGATAACTTATGCACAAACTACCGCTTGACATCTTGTCGCATCTAAAGAGGAAGTTCATTCAAATTGCATCGGAATGAGTTCTTTCATTAGTTTCTGGATTTGCATAGCGTTTACTTTCTCGACGGTGTTGGAATTTAGTGTTGGAAAAGTGCATACAATATCGATTGGAAAAATGAATGTTTTACAGTTCATGTCGTTTTCATTAACACACTTGATTGTATCCCGCGCAAATGGCGAGATTATTACAGAACAGCGAATTGTCTTACTACCAGATCTACGTAGAATAACCACAACACATATAGATGAGTATACTAGAAGATCATAAATATGTATTTAGTAGCTATGTATGAAAATAAGAAATGAAGAAATAAGACGCCAAACAAAAGTCGTTGACATATCAGACCGTGTTGCAAAGTTGAAATGGCAGTGGGCAGGGCATGTTGCAAGACAGGGTACCGAGAGGTGGACACCCAGAATACTAAAATGGAGACCGTGGGAAAATAAAACACCGGTAGGGCGACCACAAAAAAGATGGGTGGACGATATCAATCCGGTTGCGGGAAGTGGTTGGCTGGGGGAAGCACAGGACCGAGAGAAATGGAGTTCATTGGAGGAGGCCTACATCCAGCAGTGGAGAGATGGCTGACGAAGAAGAAGAAGAAGAAGCTATGTAAGTATATATGAATATAATATATGTTGTAATTAATCTAATATATTAGTATTGTGGCTCAACTTACAGTACCTATACGTGTTGTTCAACAAACTTTGAAAGTCAACACTCTGGAATAGTTTTAAATCTTGTGATTACACAGAAAATTTCACATGATTTCATTGAACTAAGTACATATAAATCAATACACCCTCAGTTCATACACTAAGTACATATAAATCAATACACCCTCGTGTCAGAGATAAAAATAAAACAATTCTCACTTACCGGCTTTTGATGTCATCTTCCAACCACTCCAAAAAAGGCTAAGATCTAACCCAATTCGGTCAGTCGAGGCAGAGGATTTCAGTATTGAATCAACATGGAAAAAAAAAGATGGGCCAACGCAAACATACGGAATAATCACCTAATAATGGACCCAACAACCGGAGAACCAGGGTTTGACCTGCCATGTAAAACATAGGTGCATCAAAACAGGGTAAGAACGGAGCAAGGCTGTTGTAATTATTTGCTCTGGAGATGGGAGAACTGTATATGTACATCAACACAAAAACCATACCATACCATACCATCACGCCATTTCCCTATTTGGGGTAGGCAGAGAGAACCGAACGCCAGACTCCTCTCTCTTGACATACATTCCTCGCTTCATTCACGTCCATACATCGTCTCATACACGCTCTTCTATTATTCTTACTTCTAACATCTCCATCTTTCAAAATCCCATTTATGTGATCGTGCCAACTCTTTCTTGGCCGACCTCTACTTTTCATTCCTCTTTTATCAGCCTTGTATACTTTTTTTGTCAGACGGTCATCACTCATTCTTTCTATGTGGCCGAACCACCTTAGGGCATTTATTTTCATCTTACTTACGATATTTCTTTCAATCATACATTCTCGTCTAATATCCTCATTTCTTATTCTAGCATACATCGTTTTACCACACATTCGTCTTAGTGACCTCATTTCAACCGCGTTAATTCTACTTTCATGCGTCTTCTGCCATGTCCATGTCTCACTAGCATACATTAGAGTCGGTGCGACGATACCATTGTGTACCGCGAGCTTTGCTTGCCTCGAAATAATTGGGTCAGCCATTACCGGTCTTAATGCACCATTCACTCTATTACCTGCCGTTACTCTCCTTTCAATATCTTTTTCCAATCTTCCATCACGCTGAAACATGCTTCCTAAGTATAAATATTCATCCCCTTGTTCTAATTGTACATTCTCCACTCGTATCTCGCATTTTGTTCGTCTTTCGCTCTTCTCAAATACCATCATTTTAGATTTAGTTGCATTCATTCTCAATCCATTTTGCATGCATCCATCGAATACTATTTTAACCAAACATTCCAAGTCTTCCACGCATTCAGCCATTAATACTTTGTCATCCGCATACATTAGATCACATATGTACAGTCACACCTTCCAGTTTCAGCCCAATGTTCTCATTCTTTAGTGCTCTCACACAGTAGTCAATGTATAGATTAAAGAGCCACGGTGATAGTACGCACCCTTGCTTCACTCCCATATTAATGGAGAACCATCCTGTGAGAGAGTTTTCAATTCTCACACAGGCTTGGCTTTCCTCATATAGAGATGATATTGCCCCTATCAGCCTGCTACCCGCTCCATACACTGATAGCACGTTCCAGAGTTTTTCACGGTCTACTTTGTCATAGGCCTTTTCCAGGTCTATGAAAGCGCAGAAAAGCTTCTGGTTTTTTGCCAGAACCTTTTCAGTCGCCATTCGAAGGGAAAAAATTTGGTCGGTGCATCCTCTACCTCCAACAAACGCTCCTTGTGCATCCCATACCTTGCTTGCTGTAGCCTTTCTCAACTTTTGATCTAGTATCCTAGCATACAATTTTCCAACTAGTTGGAACAAAATAATGAAAGCGAAAAAAAAAATAGAAAAAAATAAGAAAATTTACATTAACATCATAGCAATAGAAGGATTGGAAAACGTCTTTAGTAGATAAATTTTATGTTAGTTTATCTTAATTAATTATATTTCTGAAACTTTATTGAATTTCTTTTTCAAATCTGCTTTTCAATTAAAGCATCTAATATAAAGAAGCAAACTTAAACTGAAATAAAACATACTTTATTTAAAAAATATATAAGTTTCATCATATTAAACTTAAGTGAATACGAGATGGTCTTTATAATTACTTTTCCAAATGTTTCCAAATATTCCAGACAGCTTGATAATGAATTTGACATTTCACAAAATTAACATCTACTGGAGATCCGTCTTTATCAGTTGGGTGTAAATACAAAATAGCAAGTTCGTTTAAAATAAAATTCTTATGATTTGTTCGACAAGTAATATGAAAAAAAGTATATAATGTAGGTACAAATCAAATTATATTTAAAAATTTTACATTCATTTACGGCCTTTATAACTCTATGTTTTATGTGACATATGTGTGTGGAGTATTCTGCTATATGGGTGTGAGACATGGTGCAAAGGTGAAAGATACCGTAAAAGATTGGAGGTCTTTGAGATGTGCACTTATCGACGAATACTCCCATTTCTTGGAGGCACAATATTAAAAATATGATGAGGCTCTCAGCAAATTGAAGAAACTGGGCTCATGTTGAAAACCATATAAAAAAAAGCGTGCAAACCGGATAGACCAAGTGTTGTGACAAACATAATCTTGAGGGGAATGATTGAGGGAAAAAAACTGGAAGAGGGCGTGCCAGCCGGGAGTATCTATAGCAACAGTGCGAGGACGTGAAGTGTACCTCCAATACAGGGTTGAAGAGAGTCGAAGATCGATCGGAATGCAGGAAGAGATTAGACGGGAAGCTGTCAACCAATCCCCAAGATTGAAACTAAAGAAGAAGAAGGCAATTTTTTATACCTCTTTATAGGACGATCGTTTCGGTCCGTGACAGAGCGGGCATCGCACTGGATTAGTAATCCAGTGATGGCGAGTTCGAACCCCACCCTGCCTCGACCGATTTCGTTCGCCTTACCACAAGCATTTTCGCTTAATTTAGGTAATATGTATATGAGGATATATATGTATTACTTATACATGTAAATGGACATATTCATTTTTTCATATAATTTTAACAGTACATACTATTGACTGTGTTTTTTTTATATTTTATTTCGTAATTATTTTATTAACATATTGTCGTCAATATAATCCTAAAATTAATTAAATGAAAAATATTTGATAGTTTAATCAGAAAATGAATCCTCAACAACGAAGTATGTATAATTCGAAAAGATTTTATCATAAATTCCTTAACCCCCGGATAACATTACGGTCAAAAAAAGGAACTTTTGACAACTTTTCGATTGAACTGACATCAACAGTATCGGAAAGATTTTTTCCTAAAAAATCAGGCAAATTGTCCAACAACAGAATAAAGTTAAACCCCGCAGGATTCATTCAATATAAATAAAAATGTTTGAGCGTATATCACCAAGTTGATAATTTACCTACAGTGGCTATGAGTATTTTAAGAACCTCACTTGAAATCATATTAAATATTGAATCTGGTATTTTATTGTATCTTAGGCACAGAGTAAGTATTATTGGTCTGTGATCTTAGACAATTTTAAGTAATACTGTTCTTCCCATGTATGTAGGTACTTCCCATTACTGTTTTAGAATATAATTCGGTTATCTGCAGGTTTACCCATCAAGTTGATTGAAATAAGATCAGGCAATTTTTGAGGTTAAAATTGATCAAATAATAATATTAACTTATACAAAAATAAATGGCAATTTCATACATGACATTGATCTGAACATTTTTTTATGATTAAATTTAGAGAAAGAAAAATATTATATCATGATCGAGGACTGATTTTTACATTTTTAAGATTAAGCCACGTATTAAGAACGTGTCATGAGTATCCCCCTGGTCACAAAATTATGAAGTACCTACACAGTCAAAGAATTGAAGAATTTATAAAAAAATCCTCAAAATTTTGACTGATCGATAAAGAAAATCATACATAAATTGTAAAAAAAAAATATAAATAGAAACACAGTTAGATTCCACAGTATTTTTACACACTGTATATAGTGTACCTCTGAGGATGCCAGCTGTGACTGGCGAAAGCGCTTAGGCAAATAAAAATACTCATTGTGGATTCTGTGTTTCTATTTATATATATATATATATATATATATATATATATATATATATATATATATATATATATATATATATATATATATATATATATATATATATATATATATATATATATATATATATATATATATATATATATATATATATATATATATATATATATATATATATATATATATATATATATATATATATATATATATATATATATATATATATATATATATATATATATATATATATATATATATATATATATATATATATATATATATATATATATATATATATATATATATATATATATATATATATATATATATATATATATATATATATATATATATTTTTACAATTTATAATTATGAGCTTCCACTGTGTCAATGAAAAAACCTGAAGTTAATAAATTCACATATTTTAGAAACTTATGATAAAGATTTTTTTTTTTACACAAACTTCCTAAAGGAAAAAAAAGGAAAAGCTGGCTGAATTTTCTTATACAATATCCTTTATATTATATAAGATTTTTTTTATATTTTCAGTCTTGATCTGTGAGACAATAAATATCGTAAGTCCATCAGAATGTGGCAACTTGTTATTGGGTGCGTGTTAAATAATTATTTGACACAGCACTTGTTTGTTGCCCGAAAAGCTACATAAAATAATATAAAATTAAATATTGTCACCCGAAAGCGATGATGAAAACGAAAATAATGTCGGCCTTCGTGGCTCAGTTGGATAGGTATGTGACTGCTGATCCAAGGGTCACGGGTTCGATTCCCGGTAGAGACACAGTTATTAATTGTTTTCTCAGTCTGGATTTGTAAGAAGATTAATATCGTAAGTCTCCAGATTGTGGCAACTTGTTATTGTGTGCTTTTAAATTAATGTTTGAAAAAGTACCTGTTGGTTGCCAGAGAGGTAATATAAAATAATAGAAAAGAGTGGAAGCAATACTCTAAACCGGTGTCTCAAATGCTAATGACATTAAATTTAATTATTTAAAACAAACGATTAATTCAATAAAATTCAACCGCAAATTATACAAATTTTACAGGTAGGACATGCTTTTTAATTAATACCAAGTAGGTACATGGTTATTTGTGAAACAACAATAAAAGTAACTCTACTAAAGATGGCAAAATTATACTAAGTAGTATTACCTACTAAACCCTTTATATAAAACGAATGTACCTTTAACTTACATACATATTATTTGAGGGTCCGAATATGAAATGAGTTTTTGTAATCTACCAGTGTTGTTTTTTTAATATTTTTTAGTATTGTACCGTAAAAAATTATGGAACGACGCCATTTTGTTTTATATACAAGCAATGAGATTCGTATCTATATATTTTTTATCAATATAGAAGCGGAAGAAAAATTAGGGTGCCTACATAGAGAGTTTGTAGAATGACTCTCTTCATCGACTCGTGCAACTTTCGCCATCTATGTTTGAAAAAAATACTTTCAATTGGTTCGAAGCGATTCGTTAGCTTTTAAATTTGACTTAAAATTTATTTTAGTACATAAACATTTGATTTTAATAAATCTTATTGTTAAGATTTTAATGTGTATACATTTAAAACTTTGTCATGTTTTTCTTTCAATATTATTTATTTCTATCACTTCTTGAAGATTTCAATACCATTTTAACGATTTTATTCATCTTCACCACAAAAAATGCTCGTTATTCTAAAGGATCTGTGAAAACATTATAAATATATAAATATATTAAAAATTTCATCATAGATTATGGGAAGACAGAACTAACACAAATACTTAGTATTCAACAATAACTACTTAAATTATTCAAAATTAAAATTATTAACAACATTATTTGTAAATGCAGTATTGTGTTTGCGATGCTCTTTGAGTAACACATAAAAATATTTGATTTGATTTGGGAACCATGTGATTCATATAAATTACACCAACATAGTTAACTAGTCTCTTTCTATGGCTCTGAAATAAAAATCGCGTCAGAGATTAGATTTATGACAGGTATTATGGCGGACATTGGGATCTGGTTGATCTGTTTTTTGTGAGCCTATACGTTTGTTATGGTAATGATTGTGATTGGACAGAAAGTTGAGATTGTGTACATATTTAGTGTGGAACCTTATTCATAATTGCATATAATTGTAAACTGCTAGCCCTAGAACAGGATTTCATAGTTGGGCAGCAGTAATCTACTTATTGTTGTCATTATAAATATGGTGTGATAAAAGGTAAAATAAAATAAATTAATATCAATTGATATTTAGATTAGAATAAAACACAATTACCAGTACCTACCAATAATTGATTTTAATACATAAAAAAACGATCATATTTTTATCTTATAGTAGGTATGATAATTTTCTTTGTTTTTACTGTACATACGATAAACAGTCCCATATTTTCTTTTCTTATATTTTTTAATGAATTTTTATTATTAAAAACCTGCTATAAAAATAATATATTTGTAATAATTGTGTCTCCTTGCAGCGAACTGGTGTTTTTCGACATAAGATAGATAGATTAAATGTACCTATATAAATTAATCAATTCTATTATACAGATCAAAAGATATCCAATTGTACTGGCATTCCATTAAGTGTAACAACATAATAGATCTGGAGCGATTTCGCTTTTTGACAAATCTACCAAAAAAAACAACTTTTTTCAGACTTCTTTTCTACAGTAGACTCTAGTGAATTTGTATCGCTCAGGACCTTTTTGTTGTCGGTAACAAGTTCGCTTTTTTTAATTCAATTTTGAAAAGGTACAAGATTTATTCTTCTTCTTCTTACAATGACGCGACAGCCTTTATCAAGCTTTGGGCTCCTTTAACTTGAGCTTCCTGTACAATAAGATACAGGAGTATTATACGTATTAATTCTTGACTATTAAAGTACCAAGAAAAATAGCAAGTATTTTATTGGTTTTCAGAAAATTTACAGTGTAATAACATTTTCCAAATGTCTAAATGATTTGTTCAAGAGAATTGATTTCTCTTAACATGTCGACATAGTTTAAAACCAAGGTCCGCGTGATTTGTATGGTCAGATCAATATTTTTGTGTTTTTTTTTTCAACTTTAAAGTCAAATTGAACCAACTTTGAGGCTTCGCAGCATATATGACACATATAAGGATCAGTAGCGGAATAGCTTATAGAAGCCGAAAACCTTGGCATGCCTACAAAAAAATGTGTAAAGAAATACATAGATAAATATATAATTACTGGTTAGTAAAACTGTCATTTCAAGAAAAAAATATAGTACTTTTTCAAGATCTAATTTTTTTGTTTTATTGCAAACATAGGTAGGTATTAAAAGATTGGAAATTGAAACTTTAAAATTATCATTTTCAGGGCTACAAAATGTAAATATTATCTTGTCATGTGATTGAAATATATTTTTCATGGCCGCAGAAATGATCAACGATGAACTTATGCTAAAAAAAAATAATACTCGACATTTCCCAATTTTTTTTCAGGGTTTACGTAATCTATAGGTTCTAGGCACGCCCCTAATAAGGATTAACTCAGAATTCAGAGTAGAGCATTTAGTGTGTCTGTGTCTCTTATAACTTTTGATCCGGGTGATTTACAGAGCCTTAAATCAATTTTGAATTTTTTATTGATCATCGATAATCCCATCGAAATTGATAATCCCTGATGATCAAAATTGATCATCAGGGATTATCAATTTTGAATTTTTTATTCTATTTTATCATATATCTCAAAAACCACGAAAGCTAGAAGGCTTAAAATTTGTACAAATATATACAAATAGAATATCTCGAAATGGTTATTACAAAAAGTTACATAATTTCTCAAACTTCTTTTTTTATTTTGCCTATATTTTATTTTAATTTTTTTTAATTTCAAAAACCCCGAAACATTTTAACTAGACAATTCAATCTTCTACAAAAATCACAAAAATTGTAGCAGTGCATCTCAAAATTTACTGAACATTTTTTTGTAAAATTGAATTTAGAGACAACATCGTTTCATACAATTTGTATGGCAAAATACACAATATCTACGGGGACTCTCAATAGTTCAATACGTAATCTCCATACATACCATCGCGCTGTTTACATATTCAAGGTAGGAAAAAAGGACTGACCTGCAAACGATCATACATGTTTTATATAAAAATCAAAATATCTTAAAATATTCAATAATTCGGAATTGACAGTTTTTTGTTTGGTACGTATTCTTCAACTATACATACTATCGCCATCGACAGTTGGATCTCATGTGTTTAGTTTATTCAGACGTTTTGTATAAAAAACTAAACCAATTAAAAATTTCACAGTATTTACTTAGTAAATTTTAATGAAATGAAAAATATTTATATCTATAACAATATGTGTAGATATGCATGAGAGGTGGGGTATATGTGTACGAATGTGTGTATAGTGTATAACTATCAGAGAGAAGATATTATACCTGCAAGTTCACATATAAGTTATTCCAATCAATTTCGATCGTCCGGTGAAATTAAATCATTTATTTATTTATTGATTTATTTATTACTTCACTTATTTCATTTCTGTTGTTATTTGTTTAATTGAGTATTTGTTCATTGATTTATTTATTGGTTGATTTATTTCTTGATTTATTTACTACTTCACTTATTTCATTTCTGTTATTATTTTTTCAATTGAGTATTTGTTCATTGATTTATTTATTAATTCGCTTATTTCATTCCTATTGTTATTTGTTTAATTGAGTATTTGTTCATTAATTTATTTATTGGTTGTCTTATTTATTACTTCACTTAATTTCATTTATATTGTTATTTGTTTAATTGAGTATTTGTTCATTAATTAATTTATTGATTGATTTATTTCATAAGTTATTTATTTATTTATTCATTGATGAATTAATTCTTACCTAGTTATAAAAATTATTAATATTTGGAGTCTTCACTGGTCTATATGCTGGTAACTCATTTTTTGTATATATTATATGAATTTGACTGTTTGTATTCTGTAAAACGAAATAAAATTAAATTAAATAAAATTGTTCTTGATTAATCTATTAATATACACTTTTCATGAAATGGGCATGATAAATCAATGTGAAGCACATTAGAGTTTTCTTTGTGTTCTGGTATCATAGTTTCGATTCTCAGTTATAGATATTCGTTTTAATTATCTCTCACTCAATAATTACTTCTCCAGACTGATATCAATAAACTGAAATAAACTTGTCACTTACATAGAGTTTCAAGGATGCGTTTATAATACAATATTATGTTATCATGTACGTGTTTATCTAGCATTTGCCTAAAGCTCTAATTTCATCTTTGCTTATCAACATTGCTCAGAAGTAGTAACCTATTAAAATGAAACGACAAACCTACATTGGGTTTACTTTTAACTAAGTTTTTTATATGAATTTCCCCGTTTCAAGTATCTTAAAATTTATCCGGACGACTTTAAGAAAATGGCTTGGGTATATTTTCTACCGACCTTGTCTCCAGTTGCTCTCAAAGTCATTACTTATACATCGTGTTCGAGATCGGTCATTTCCGGATCTCCGATTTTCGCGGAAAATCCGTGTTTCACTCAACTTTTATTTTGTCTCATTTTATCTTCGAAAAAGAGTCTTAAAATACATTCACCTATTTGCTCGCTGCAATCGTGCCGCGCTTTCAATATTGACTTTTGCATCGGCACATTTTATTGACTACCGTTAAAGTATCGAATTCGTTTCATTTACAGACGGTAAACTTTGAATTGCGCAAAATTGTTAATGGTTTCAAGAATACATGTGTTCTATCAAACACTCATAAACAAAGTAAAATACGTCATATAATACATATAATGCAGAGAGATTCAGGGCAATTGAATTTGAGGGTATAAATATAAGGAAAATATGATGAAATCAATGAAAAAAAAAATTGTTGAAATTAATAATAATCATTCTAAGATATAGAAACAAAAATAAATTGTAGGAATGCCAAACATTATGAATTACTAAATGATCGACGAAGTTTTTATTTATATTATAAGTTATATCTATAATTAAAAGTAAACCACTTTTTGATTCAACATGAATTTTATTATGAGCGATAAGCATATTTCGCCTTGTTAGGGCATTTACATTTACATTTAAGCATCTACATCTACATTTAAGCTAGCATCTACATTTAAGATAGTAAATGCCCTTACAAGGCGAAATAGGCCTATCGCTCACAATAAAATTCATGTAGAATCAAAAAGTGGTTTACTTTTAATTATAGTTATAAATTATGAATTACTTTTTTTATATTTTGAATTGTTAAGTTTCTACTTTGTTACTCCTAACTAACCCAAGGGGATATGATAGTGGGGAGTTATGAATTAGAAATTTTTAAGCATATTTGTATTATTGCAGATCATCAACTAGTATAATACTGAGATGGTATTCTGATCACTATGAATCCGTGTGTGTGTGTGTGTGTGTGCTGTGTACTATGTGCTATGTACAGCGTGTTTATCGAATATAGACTTAAGTACTCATTCTACTCTTTTGAAGTTTTGCAACTTTGTTTATCTAATACTCGCTTCGAACCCCATGAGATTGAAGTGCTTCTCATTTTTTTATCTGTCAAATATTCAAAGTGACCTTTAAGCTCAGGAAACCTGAAAATTGATGTAATTATTTCAAATTAGTAAAATGGGCCCCTTACCATTTCATGAAATAGCATTGAAGAATCATCAAGTTTTCATAATAAAATATTTAAATCAAAAATAATTTATCACAACTCATTTCATGAAAATGCTGAAAATTTTCCATACACAATTTGAATACTTTGTCGGGTGAGGAATTTAGCGTTGGCCACAACCCACTCGTTTTTTATGTTCCTGTTTGATGGTTTTGTCTTTTTGGATATCAAATAAATTATATTACTAGTTGCATGTAACACATGAGATCCAACTGTCGATAGCAATAGTATGTATAGTTGAAGAATAAGAATAAACTATAAACCCATAAATCCAAATTATTGAAAATTTTAACACATGTTGGTATGTATGTCAAGATAGGACAGTATGGAGGTCAGTCCTGTTTTCCTACCCGGAATATGAAAACAGCATGATGGTTCTGTATGTATGTTTGGAGATTAAGTACCTATCAAACTATTAAGTCTTCTTACATATTGTGTGTAGGCGACTGCCCTACAAATTGTATGAAGCAATGTCGTCACTACATTCAATTTTTATAAAAATTGTTAAAAAAAGTTTGAGATGTGCTAATACCATGTTGATATTTTTTATAGAAAATTAAATTATCTAGTTGGGTTGTTTCGGCTTTTTTCGATATTTTAAAAAAAAATGAAAATATAGGCAATTTAACTCATAAATTTATCATAAAAAAAAATATTTTTCTTAATAAAAAATGTTTGAGAAACTTTGGATTTTTTTGAATAAACTAATTTGAGATTTTGTATTTTTCTATGCTTATACCAATTTTCAGTGTTTTGGTTTTTACGGTTTCTGAGATATATGGAAAAATAAATTAAAAATTCAAAAGTTGATAACCCCTGACAACAAAAATTGTAAATTCTGAGTATAAAAGTTTTGTAGGCCTATAACTGTTTATATATTCTTAAATTTTTGGCTCTGTAAGTTTAGCGGATCAAAAGTTATAAGGGGGACACACACACACACACACACACACACAGACACACACACACGAAATGTTCTACTCCGAATTATGAGTAAATCCGTGTATGGAACATATATGCTGCGAAGCCTCTAAGTTGGTGTTTTTTGACTTCAAAGTTGGAAAAGCCGTGAAAAAAGTAGACCTCTGCATACAATTCTCGCGTATCCTGGCTTGATACATTGTCGATATGTTAAGAGAACAAAGTTCTCCTGAACAAATCGACAGTTGGATGATTCATAATTTGAATTCAATGTGTAGGTAGGTACCTTTTTACATTTGCTTTAAATGTAATCAATATCACGTTTGAGAGCATATTTTTTCAGGCCACCATCTTATATAAACATACCTTTCTAAACTACAAAATTTCAGAAAGCGCCAACCGACAAAGAGAAACTCGAAAAATGCGAAAACAGTAAGGCAACGTAAACAAAAAAAAATATTTTCAACAAAAATACCATGTGAAAAAGGATCATTATATTTTTATATAAATACTGGATTATTATTATTTTTTTTTTGAAGGAAGAGACCGTGTTGGTATATACATTTATCAGTCGGCAAACAGCGGCCAATTTTCCATTATCACGTGCCTAAAATGTATCTGTTTTAATTTATCAACTGGTGCCATTTATATTTTTGACAATGGAAATGTTTCAAACCAACGAACGTCACACGTTTTTATCGTTCGTGTTGTATGGGGAGTCCCTCGTGTAATCGACCATGAAACCCCATCGTTTTTCTCCTCCCGTGACGTATTATTTGTGTGTTTTTCGGGCTCTGTTTGCCAAGACTCGGTCAAATTCTTGGGTCTTTTAGATTTGACTTTCAATAATCTCCTGTGATTATATATATTCGGTTTTGAACAGTTAAAAAGTGTAAGATTAGTTTGGTACTTTTAGTCAAGTTTTTTTTAAAAATGTTTATGAAAATATACATTTTCTTAGTCCTCACTAACCCAAGGGGGTATAGTGGGGATTTATGATTATGAGTCGCAATTTTTAAGGCTATTTTTTAAATTGCATTTTATAAACTAGTATCATGCTGAGATTGTATTTTGAAAGTTTCGTCACAATGTATATGTGTGTGCGTACTGTGTACATACTGTGTACAATGTACGATCGATTATTGACTAAAGTACTCATTCGATTATTTTCAAATTTTGCAAGGTTGTATATCCAATACTCGCTTAAACCCCATTAGATTTTGAAGGGTATCTGAATAGTGCTTCTCATTTTTTTTAACTGTCAGATATTTCAATGTGACCCCAAGCTCAGGAAACTTGAAATTATTCATTTTTATTTTCAATTTGGTAAAATAATTAACTAAAATAATTTAATTTTTAACAATTATAAAGTGTTCATAATTTAATATTTAAATCAAAAATAATAACTCATTTTATGTAAATGCTGAATATTTTCTATACAAAATTTGAATACTTTATGGAGTGACTTGTTAGTGAGGAGTTTAGCGTTGGCCACAACCCATTCATTTTTACTAGCGCCTGCCTCACTAGGATTACACCCCGTGTGGCAAGGCACTTAAATGAAAAAATGAAAGACACAAATGAAAATATTTTTTTTGATTTTTTATAAAAATCATAAAATATTGATGACAAAATGCAGATTTTTTTCCTCTCAATTCGAAAATTGATAAATATTTTTTATTTAAATAATCGGCGAATATAGTATGGAAATTCAAATTAACCATTTTTAAAATGTATCATTTATCAATTACCACTTTTTTGTGAGTCACTTCGCGATATTTTTCGGAAAACCTGTCCTTCCATGTTGAGATGTACCTATGCTTGTTGGTGTGGGACATAATATTATTTATTTTATTTATTTTTTTTTTTTATTGAGTATCATAATATGAACATACACATAGTACAAATATATAAATTAATACAATTTTTTTTTTCAATAGGTACTGTCCCAAAAAAGTTAAAAACTTGTGCTTGGGTCTGTAGCGAGCGGTACGCTCGCTACGTATTTAAATAATCATCTTTTCAAATTTAAATTTCGCGGCAGTAATTACGTCTTGAACTAGTTCAAGGTCTCGCTAAAAACGCAGCTGTGTGGCAAGCGGCCCGCCCCGCTCCCCTCAAAACACCTACCGTCCCCCCCCGTCAACTTCCGCTGGCAGTCGGCGTCTGTTCCAACGGTCATAACACTACGCGTTGTTGTTTCGCCCGCGAATAATTAGCGGAATTCAATTAGTTCGTTGTGTTTTATGCCTGAAATCGATGTAAGGCATTGTAACTAAACAGAGAATCTTGTTAGAATACATAAGTTCCCGAATTGTATATTGAATTGACAACTCGTCCTTGTTTTATGTTTAATTGTTTCTGAGTTGAATATTGAATTGTCAACTCACCCTTGTTTTGTGTGTATTATTTCCGAGTTGAATACTGGATTGTCAACTCACCTTGCATTATGTTTAAATGTTTCTGAGTTGAATATTGAATTGTCAACTCACCCTTGTTTTGTGTGTATTATTTCAGAGTTGAATACTGGATTGTCAACTCGCCTTGTATTATATATAAGTGTTTCTGAGCTGAATATTGAATTGTCAACTCTCCCTTGTTTTGTGTGTATTATCCCAGAGTTGAATATTAGATTGTCAACTCGCCCTTTTCTTGTGTATTATTAACGAGTTGAATACTGGATTGTCAACTCGCCATTTGGCTTGATTCCCTTCGGTTGGGTACTACTTGACCGGTGTAGAGTTAAGCAAGAGTGGTAGTACCAAGCGGTTGCGTGAAGAACCTCAGTTTGCGTCTATTGTGATTGGTCCCTTGTCCTGATATTCATTGTATTTGTAAACTGTCGTTGAAAAGGAATGCCAGGTAGTAGCCTGATGCCAAGTCTTCACTTGAGGAGTCATTTTGAGGCTGTGCAAACTACAGTTCGCGTCTACCGTGATAGGCCCCTTGTCCTGATATTCATTGTATTTGTGAACTGTCGCTGCAAGTGAATAATAACTTCAGTTTGCGTCTGTCGTGATAGGCCCCTTGTCCTTATATTCATTGTATTTGTAAACTGTCGTTAGGAAGGAATCCCAGGTAGTAGCCTGATGCCAAGTCTTCACTTGAGGAGTCGTGTTGAGAATTGGCAAGCATCGATTCGCGTCCATCGTGATGGATCGCTTGCCCAGCTATCCAGTGTGGTCACAAACTGTAGCTACAAGATTGTTATTTTCCTTTTGTGAATGTAAGTCATTAATTTTGTTGTTTCGCACATAGCAAGCGGACTGTTCAAGCACGCTTGCTCCGCGACATTATACTTATGTTTCCAGTCGGTTCCCCTGAGTGAGATATCTGATTGCTCAACTCACATGCGTGTAGGAAAGCGACTAGCTTCGAGTTCGCCAATTATTGTTAAGTTTGTTTGGGTAAGGCTGAAGAGAGTTCGCCTATTAGATTGGCAACTCTAATTCTTTCGGTGCTCCCCCCCTGTATTGTTCATCAATGGAGTGTTTTCCTAGAATTAATCGTACCTATAGGTAGAAGCTAGTTGCCGAACATTGGTATCTGTACCACACCGCTGCGCAACCCAACATATAACCCCGATCGTGTCGTATCGCGAGTAGGAGTCCTTATTCGAGTCTAACCTAGGTTTCAACGAAGTTTGAACATTAGTATGATTCCGAACTCGCACAATTAGGGCGTATTCCTTCTGAATGCTATAATCAATTATGATTCACGTACGAAACCTTGATCTTGAGTAGGGGGGCACATACCTTAAGTATGTTACCCATTGCCTACACCCTCGACAAACCTACGATGACCAAGAGTCACTAGGTCGGTCTCACTACTGGAGGTGGTTGCGATGTACTGGTGTGACCAGCCGAGAACACGCAACTCACCACATTCCTCATAAACTAAGAATCTGGTCGTGGTTATAAGTTTCTCTCGTTACTTCTCTTCATTACAGTTAGGGTCTTTCATTCTCCCCAATTTGCACAGGCCGGCTTACGGAATTTTTTTTTTCTTTTCTTTTTCTTTTTGTTTGGGTAACTTTGATTGGAGTGTAGCGAGCGGTACGCTCGCTACGTATTTAAATAATCATCTTTTCAAATTTAAATTTCGCGGCAGTAATTACGTCTTGAACTAGTTCAAGGTCTCGCTAAAAACGCAGCTGTGTGGCAAGCGGCCCGCCCCGCTCCCCTCAAAACACCTACCGTCCCCCCCCGTCAACTTCCGCTGGCAGTCGGCGTCTGTTCCAACGGTCATAACACTACGCGTTGTTGTTTCGCCCGCGAATAATTAGCGGAATTCAATTAGTTCGTTGTGTTTTATGCCTGAAATCGATGTAAGGCATTGTAACTAAACAGAGAATGTTGTTATAAACTAGTTATCTAAAAATCCGAGCCGGATCTCTGAGTATACCGCCTTACGCGTGAAGGAGGCGTATAAAACAACATCGCAACACATACTTCGGTTCGGTTTTTAATTTTATAATTTTTCAAAGTGACCTCGCGTAGGTGTGTGAATCCATAACGAAGTGTTAAAATCTCAATCGGCCGCGTACGAGCAATAGCTTTTGAATATATGGTCGCACGACATACTTGGTGACAGTTTTTATTTTTTTTAATTTCATTAATTTTTAAAGTGACCTCGCGTTGTCGTGTGAATACATAAAGAAATGTTAACACCTCAATCTGCTGCGTACGAGCTGTACCTTTTGAATAAATGGTCGCAAGCCATACTTGGAGACAGTTTTTTTAGTTCATTATTTTTCAAAGTGTCTTCGCGTAGTTGTATGAACACATAACGAAGTGTCAACATCTCAATCTGCTGCGTACGAGCTGTACCTTTTGAATAAATGGTCGCAAGTCATACTTGGAGACAGTTTTTTTAAGTTCATTATTTTTCAAAGTGTCTTCGCCTAGTTGTATGAACACATAACGAAGTGTCAACATCTCAATCCGCTGCGTACGAGCTGTACCTTTTGAATAAATGGTCGCAAGTCATACTTGGAGACAGTTTTTTAAGTTCATTATTTTTCAAAGTGTCTTCGCGTAGTTGTATGAACACATAACGAAGTGTTAACATCTCGATCTGCTGCGTATGAGCAATACCTTTTGAATAAATGGTAGCAAGCCATACTTCGTGACTGTTTTTCAATTTCATTAATTTTTAAAGTGACTTCGCGTAGTTGTATGAACACATAACGAAGTATTAACATCTCAATCTGCTGCGTATGAGCAATACCTTTTGAATAAATGGTAGCAAGCCATACTTCGTGACAGTTTTTTAATTTCATTAATTTTCAAGTGACTTGGCGTAGTTGTATGAACACATAGCGAAGTGTTAACACCGCAATCTGCTACGTAGGATCATTACCTTTTAAATAAAGGGTCGCAAGACTTACTTCGTGACAGTTTTGTAATGTTTATTAATCTTCAAAGTGACTTCGCGTAGTTGTATGAACACATAACGAAGGGTTAACACCTCTGTCTGCCACACGGGATGTATACAACTGACAGTATGCCAACTACCTTGTTATCACCTCGGATTAGGCTTCTCCCCTTGATGAGAGAAAGTCTGGAACGCCTTCAACATTAGATCGCCCCTGCCGCTTCTCTTCTTCAACTCCATCACGGTTGGAAACATCAGGCCTTGTTGAGTACGTGATAAGGCAATTTCTCCCCACCGTCGGACTAAAGGTTTGAGATCATTGACTTTCGCCCACCCCCTTTACGTGAATCGTCCTTAGAATTACTGATATCGACATACCCTTAGAACTAAGTTTGGTAAAAGAGAAAAAAAAAAAAAAATTCCTTAATTACTCAGTGTTGGGCCTTCGGCCTGAAAAATAAATTTAATCTGGAACTGACTTTTGAAATATTCAAATACTTAAGGCTCATATAAATGTACAATAGTGATCACTGTTTATTTTAATTAGTTGGCCACCCTAGAAAGTAAGACTATTCTTAATCATCAAACATCACCATCATTACCACATATCACACTAACCCATATGTACCATTATATCTCTAATTAAATTTTGTCTCTCTTACACAAAAGAATATACAGTTTTGTTCTGGTCACGCTCGCTGTTTCTCAATTATCCACCTGTATTCCCTCTGAGAATCAAAGAAATGCTCTACCGTGTGTCCTAGCCGGACGATAGTGGATCCAGCAGAAGCAAAAGATCTGGTATGGATTTAATTTTATGAATAACATTGAATTGTACTTCATTTCATTACAGGTCCTATTGATTCCTATTATTATGTCCTATTGATTCGTTTCAGAGTACGAAACGTCTGTTACCAACGGGCGACCGTGGATAAAAGTATTTTATACGCGCGCTGTGACGTAATGAGTACTGTATAAATGCAAGCACTTTTTAACATTTCTCATGTACTAAAAATCAGACGGATAAATTTAGACGAATCAGAATTGGACACAATATGTGTTTTGAGTCAAACAACAATGCAATTTCATGCAAAATTTTTGGAGCATGATGGTCAAAAATCTAGCATACAAAAGCTTATGTAATAAAAAATATATTTCGTGTAAAGTATTTTTATGACATTCGTGATAACGAAAGGATGAATTTTCTTTATTATTTTTCATTTACATGTTTCTTGTTTATACAGAGTATTTTTTTTCTATTAAAACAGTTTCTAAATGAACATATTATAAATTATTGCTTGAAAACAAATCGAACCACTATCATACCATTATTCTGTTAATACCTTTTTTATAATATAATAATGGTAGATAAGTATTAACTGGATAACCGCTTGATTGCTCTTGGGATACGTTCTACATTACCTGTATCTTTTTTTTCTCAAATAGCATTTGAAAGTTTGACAGGATTCTGCTGTCAAACCCATATCTGATATTCTTATAAAAAGTAAAACAAAAATAGTCGCTTTTTTTAAGTGTTCACAAAGTACCATCCGATACTGTAATTCTAAAATTAATAATGTAGGTATAATACCAACATAATAACGATTGAAAACATCTTCGATTATTTACTTATTTATATTTTTATGTAAATATTTTTTGACCATGAAGAGATTAATATAAGATTTTCACTCATGAGAAGAACTGCATTATTAATATCAGAGATATTTAAATAGAAATGTAATTGAAGATCGTCTGCAAAAAGATGATATTTACATAATTTGAGGTTGGTAGTGAAAGAATTTATAAATATGGAGATGGAGAGTAACAGAGGAGATAAAACTCCACCTTGCGGTATTCCAGACAGCAAGCTGGCATAATCAGAGGTAGAGTTAGCTATCTTTAGATATATATTGATTTAGATACATAGTTCAATTACCTCTGTACAAATACAAAATGGCTTTACATGCAAAAATTACAAATGTCAATGTTTCAAATAATTTATTTACTGTATAATTATAACTTGATTGGCTCTTGTAACCTCAATTGGAGAAACATAAGCCGGAGTCAAGTTTACATTAAAATAAAAGTAAGTACCTATGTGGAATACAAAAAAAGATAATAATCCAACTGTCGATTCGTTCATGAGAATTCAATTCTCTTAATGAATCGACACTATTAAGCCAAGATGCGTGTACGAAGGAACATTTTGTATGGTGTAGTGGACTTTTTGCATCCTAATAACACCAACTACACCAACTAGAGGCTTTGCAGCATATATGTTCCCATACATGGATTTACTCAGAATTCGGAGTAGAACATTTTATGTGAGTTTTGTGTGTGTGTGTGTGTGTGTGTGGTGTGTGTGTGTCTGTCCCCCCCTTATAACTTTTGATCCGCTTAATTTACAGAGCCCAAATTTTTAGAATATATAAACAGTTATAGACCTACAAATCTTTTATACTCAGAATTGTGAATTTTTGTTTCAGTCAGGGGTTATCAACTTTTGAAATTTTGGTTTATTTTTCCATATATCTCAGAAACCACAAAAGCTAGAACGCTGAAATTTGGTATAAACATAGACAAATACAAAATCTCAAATTATTTTTAAAAAAAAAATCCAGGGTTTCTCAAACATTTTTTATTAAGAAAAATATTTTTTTTATGATAAATTTATGAGTTTAACTGCCTATATTACCAAATTTTTTGAAAATATCAAAAAAAGCCGAAACACCCCAACTAGATAATTTAATTTTCTATAAAAAGTATTAACATTGTATTAGCACATCTCAATTTTTTTTAATAATTTTTATGAAAATTGAATTTAGTGACGACATTGCTTCATACAATTTGTATGGCAATCGCCTAGGTACACACAATATCTAAGAAGACTTAATTGTTTGATACTAATCTCCAAACATACATACATACCATCATTCTGTTTTCATATTCTGGGTAGGATCAAAGGACTGACCTCCATACTATCCTATCTTGACATACATACATATGTAGGTACATGTGTTGTATAGAAAATCAAATATCTTAAAATATTAAATAATTTGTATTTATGGGATTATAGTTTGGTACTTTTTCTTCAACTATACATACTAACGCTATCGACAGTTGGATCTCATATGTTACATGAAACTAGTTAATACTTAAATTAGAATTTACATTAGACACTTCTTTCAAATACTTTTTTCTCTTGCATAGGTGCCAATGATTATTTAATGTAAAAAAACTTGTATTTTTTTCTCTTTCTTAGAATGTACTTACGTATATTGAATTAAATAAAAAAAAATATCTAGATTTTTGAAAAATCTTAATTTCATCGATGGCCGCAATTTCATCTGTTTTGTTTCGTTCAGTTATTTTTTTTTTTTTCACGATTCGGTCAATTTGGCGCGAATGACAAACCATTAATAATTCATCTGTACGTAAGCCCTCCATCTTCTGTGGTATTCGAATGCATACTTCAGAGTCATTTATCTCTGCCAATTGTTCTTTGGGGTATCATGATTGCTCTGAGACCGGAGTTTTTGTTAGAGTGTATAAAAAAAACTATTATTTGCGAAACGCTTGGTACACTGGACACATTCTGGAATGCGGGCCAAGTTGGGTGATAAATTGTTTTCTTTACTTTTTATCGTCAAACGCTTAATAATAATAAAATCATGAAAAGAAACTTCATCATCTCCCCTTGGTTTTATTAAAACTATATGTTTATTTACTTATAATAATATTACCTGCAATTATATTATAGTCATCGTAATATTTTTTAAATGAATTTCCACAGTGCAAATACCTCTTCCTTAGAATAGGTACTTGATTGATTTAAAAAATATAAATATATTCGTATTTCCTTATATATTATATATATTAACTAGTATACCACCTCGGAACAGGCCTGGCCTAGTGAGGTGGTACAAACCAACCCATATAAAAAAAAAAAAAAAAAAAAAATATTTTCACGAAAATATATTGTATATTGCTATATAATAAAGGGATTAACTATTGTCAGCAAATACTCAAACATTAACAACATATACAACAAATCTTACATAGTGAAACATAGACTGCACACTGCACAATATTACAGTTTATTTCGATTTAGTAATTAATATATGTAACTAGTCTACCACCTCGGAACAGGCCTGGCCTAGTGAGGTGGTATAAACCAACCCATGTATTTGATCTGTAATAATTTTAATTTTTCTGATATTTTTTTTTTTGTACTTATATTGTAATTTTGTATTTTTGGTATCAATAATAAAAAAAAAAAAAAAAAAAAATATTTTTTAAGATGCTGGTTTAGTGAGTTATGCAATTCACTAAATTCTATGTCCCGTGCTCGATATTAGGTGAGTCACGTTTATTAATTGTAATTATAGACTATTATTTTTTTCAAAGAATGAATAATATGCCCTCGTAGTAACAAGTACATATACATCATCATCAATTCCCTAAACTAAACGTAAATGCTTGTACTATAGGAGAACGAAATCGGTCGTGGCAGGATTCGAATTCACGAGACCACTGTGAATAACCCAGCGCGCTAACCGCTCTGCCACCACCCATCTATGTAATTGTTGCTATATTTAACGCATCTTACTGTTAGGATATTAGTGAGGTTATATTTAAGATGGCACCTGCTGCCATAGTACCTATTTTTCAAATCGATATTCCATCATTACGACTTATCATATTTTCATATAAACGTCTTTAGATAGGGAGTATAATTTGGTGTTCAAGTAGCGGAAAGATTAACAAAATAAATATCAATTAATCTGTAATATTAAAGCCCTATAGATGAATTGATTTTCCGGTTCTCCTATAATATTTCAACTTCGTCTCTATCGAGATTTATTTATATATTTATTTATCAAGGAAACATACAGTTTTATTAATAAATTGTAATGGTACAAAATAATAATCAAATAAACCAGCAAAGTTTCCATAAATGGTTAACAATAAAATACTTTATGAAGAAAACGAACATTAGTTGTAGCAGGAGAAAGAATAAACAAGATTGAAATAAAACATAACCTAATAAAAAACATAAATAATAAAATAAATAACCAATTAACCAGTCAAGAAATAAAAAAAAAGAAAACAGTTAATACGTACCCACATATAAGTTAAAAAGAATTCTTTTCACACAACATTATAAAGGTTTCTTTTAAAAGCTGCAAAATCGTCATTTAGATTTTAGAATATCGATTCCAGACTTAATTACAGAATTATACAATTTACAACTACGTCTGACAAAAGAGTTCTGCGCATACCTAATTAGTTTGACAAATAGGAATAGCAAATAATGCATTCGATCTATATTAAATGTTCGAGATATTAAATGTTTGTCATAAAAATGTCATATTTAAGTTTGATGACGTAAAAATGGTTTTTATCTTATTTGATTACATTTGGAGTATTTTTTTATTTAGTATAGAGTACCTGTTATATTCTTGAGTGTAATTCTACCTGAAATACTTGTCTCTTAAAATCAGTGTCTTCGTGTTTACATGAAATATAATTCCATTTGCCAATTGCAGACGGTATCATTTTGTTTACCTGTTTCCATTCTTGTGTTTATATTTTCACAAGAATCACATTCTACAAAATTCCCGAGAAACGTAACCTGGTCTACGCTCACTTGAAATTTAATATCAAAAATAACATCATGCCAAGGTGTAAACATGTTTGTACTATCAAAGTTATAATAATCTAAAAATAGACATTGTTGCTTGTAAAAATAGCAACAGTTTTGTCATAGAAAAAATTATAAGATTCGGGCGCCCTGTTATATTATATTCAAACACTCAAAGACATTTTATGACCTGACAGAGACTGGCTTATAACTGCCACTTATAATGCTGGGGGTTATATAAAAACTAATAAATAATACTCCATATTTAATATACAGATAAATTACTTCATCCGATACTGCACCATCAAACACCATCAAGATTATGGCCATCTACTTGGACAACAAACTATCGCTGGACTTGCAAATCTCAAAAACTGTTAGCTCTTGTTTCTATTATCTGAGACAATTGAAAAGTATCCGCCGGAGCTTACCCAAAAACGAATCTTAAACGTTTTTAAATTCATTTGTTGTGTCAATGCTTACTGTAATTCTATTTATGTGGGTTTGCCCAAGTATCAGCTTGATATACGACAAATAGTTTTCAACGCAGCTGTGAAGTTGATTGATATATGGAACTGACAAAATATGTCACCTAACAGCAATTATTAACGAACTACACTTGTTGAAATTTCCATAGCGAATAGAGCATAAGGAATTCCTGATGGTGTTAAAGGTTCTGAATGACTTGGCTCCGCACTACGTTCAAGAACTGTGTCAAAAAAATGTTCCACCACGAAGACAGCTTACATTGATATCATCGTAATCACAGAGTACCAACTCTTTATAAGTATTGGACAGTCTATAAGGCGGCTAACTGTGATCACAGTTTAAGTGTGAACGAGTCTTTTAAGTGGAATAAATTGCCCCTTGACATGCGTGGAGCTCAGAGCATTGATAACTTTAATAAAATTCTAAAGACTGCCTTGTTTCGAAGAGCCAACAAATAAGCTTTAGCGTGATCTTGTAGTGATCTTGGAGTGATCTTGTATCACTAAACGGCGCTTTAGAAATTCTAATTATTACCATTTTTATTGAATTCTTATTCTTCTATCTGCCCCCTGAGTCAAATTTTAAACGCTCTGTTAGCTTTCACGATGTGCTATTATTTTCATGGTATTTGAAACGTCAAATCCCATACATAAAAATTAGCGCTTTTCGAAAGCGAACTGCTAACTACGTTTATAATTTGATTCAGGCCCAAGATCAGTAAGCTTTCACTTAGGCGTATGTCTCTATGTGTCAATTTGAATATCTTTTCGATACTTCGCACTCCAGTATATTCAGGGATTTTACAGATGGATGGATTGGTGGCCCAACGACAAGCGCGCTGAATGAGTAATCAAGAGGACGTGAGTTCGAACCCCGCCTCGACCAATTTCATTCACCAAGCATTTATGTATAATTTACAGAATGTATGAGGATATATGTATATGTTCTTTTTACTACAGGAGTCGACACTCAAAGCGTTAAAAATGCTGTAAATTAGAAAACTTTAGTAAACCGTAAAAAAACTCATAACAAAACAAAAAATATGTTACTGTTCGATGTAGCCATCCATCGTTATTGCGAATAATAGCATCGAGTCTGTCCGAAAAGTCTTCACAAGCTGCACGAACGTGGTCTTATGGTATTTTGTCCCATTCTCAGCGAAGAGCAATCTTTAAGGCGTTGATCGTCTCATATCTTTTAGTTAATACTTTGGCCTGCAGAATGGACCATATGGAAAAATCCATTCGGTTTAAGTCCGGGAAATATGGCAGCCATTGTTGGGAAGAAATGGAGCTGGGATTTTTTTCTTGTAAGAAACTTTTGAGTTTCACGGGCTCTATGGGATGGTGCCGAATCTTGTTGAAACATCCAATGGTTTCTGATGAACTATTTACATGCCCAAGGTAACAAAGCATCGTTTAAAATCTTTTCACGGTAGATTTATTGATTTAACTTTACGCCCTGTTCAATGAAAACGAGTGGTGAGCGTCCCAAAGCAGTTACCGCGACCCAAACCATCACTGATGCAGTCGCTTGTTTTCGCATAGCAATTTGCTGGTCTAAATTGTCTTTTGATTTGCAATCTAACCAAACACGATCGTTTTTTTTTTTGGCTTACATATTGCTGAACCGTAAAATTTTTTTCATCAGAAAAGACCAAATTCTCAAGCTCGCCACCAACGGGCAAATGCTTTAACACCTTTGCTCTTGCTAGGCGAACTGCCTTTTTTAACTGCGTTGTAAAACGATATTATGCTGTAGGATTGTAAACAACATGACAGACTGACGTTTGTCAAAAAATGAGGGCGCTGTCATTAGCCGTTTGGTTGCTTCAGCAGCTTAAAGTTGGTAAAACTTCGATCGCCAACCCCTGTAAAACTTATTTATTTTCTGAAAATACTCAACTACGACATATTTTCACCCGATACGGCGCTAATGTATTCCTTCAAAATCAGCCACAGCATCCCGTACTTTTGTCCTCTAATTCCATTAAAATTTATGTGAAATCGATATAGATATTGACGATAAGTCAATATTTTCATATGTACTTACATACAACTATATCAAACTAACGAAATCGTCAAACTTACTATTTGGTTTTTGGTATGGTACAAACTTTGATTAAATTTTCGGAAGGTTTTCAATAAAATATCCCAACAAACATTCAAATATTCATCAAAAGTTTTAAGTAGATAAAGTCATGGGTAAATAATTTTCAATTCTAATTAATTTAACTTAACCACTCTTGAATATTACATGGCTTCAATTATAATAATAAATTGTCTTATAATATCTCTAATGTCAATACTACGTCTCCCCGCCTTTAGCACAAATAATATATTTTATAATATCTGCACGATAAATTTTATTTTTTTTCTTAATATTTACTACGTCAAACTTCAATCTTTTTCTAAGAAACAATCTTCAATATTTATTTTTTTCTTTTTTTGTTTAAATACAATTTTAAACAGCTATTTTAAAGGTACCAATCATCGTTTACCTAATTTAATTAGTTGTAACTAAATCAACATTGCGATGAATGATTTGCAAAATAAACAGAAGATATATTGAAACAAATTAGATTTTTTCAAAAATGTTTTTTATTCTGTTTGTAAAGGTTTCTTTCGCCCGGATAAAAAAAACACGTAGGTATATCTAAAATCTAAAAGATGGTAGAATTAGTGTCCTTATACATTTCTAACAACATTTTTTCCACACAACTTCTTAAAAAACGTTGTATGGCTGCTAGTTCATCCAATAAGCTTAACTTCTCTGAATTCAAATATATAATTGAGGTGGAAAGTATCAAAAATAATAATATTATCCAAAGAACTTAGATTGAATTGTAAACATCTTCCAAAATAGTTATTCATATTATCTCTTATTTTTCATATACATTCATATAAAATGTTTTCGTTATTATTTATTTATTTATTTATTTATTTTAAAGTTATTTTCACGCTGAAAGCAAAGAATTGTTCTTCTTCTTTTGTTGCGCTGTCAGAAACTCCCAACGATGGAGATCTATCTGGCGAATCCCTTGTCCTGTGCTACCGGGAATATCTGCTACACAGTTCTGAAGCCCATTCATTCCCTAATATTACACAGCCAGTCCCTCAGCGACATTCTATCTTGCGCTTCAGTTATAATTAAAACTTCTTCTTCTTCTTCTTCTTCAGCCTGTTATCATCCATTCTTGGACATAGGCCTCCCCCTTGATCCTCCACAACTCCCTGTCTTAGGCACACTGCATCCATCTCCACCTGATGTCATCAGACCACCTTGCCTGGGGTCTGCCGACACCTCTTCGGCTTGTTCTCGGTCGCCATTCTTAGATCTTTTTTGTCCATCGTGAATCCTGACATCTGGCAATATGCCCAGCCCAGTTCCACTTAAGGCCAGCGACCCTTTCCGCTACATCGGCTACTTTGGTTCTTTGTCTTATCATGACATTCTGAATTCTGTCCCTTATTGAAATACCCAGCAACTTTCTCTCCATAGCTCTCTGTGTCACTAACAGCTTGTGCATTATTCTTTTTGTAAGGACCGATGTTTCCATTTCATAAGTAGAATACATGCATCAAATAGCTTCTTTTTAAAATAATGGGAGTATTTACGGGATTTCAGAATGTATGATAATTTTCCAAAAGCTGCCCAGGCAAGGCCACGTCTTCTCTCTATTTCTGCCTCTTTATTTTCTTTGGCAAGCATCACGGTATGGCCTAGATATATGTATCTGTCTACTTTTTCAATTTGCACTCCATCTATTATGATGGGGAAGGACTCTTCTGCGTTACTCATCATTTTGGTCTTGGAGATGTTCATCTTCAATCCAATGTTCACACAGGCTGAATTTATTTCTGTCAGCATAGTTTTCAATTCTTCCTCATCCTTGGCAAATATGACAATATCATCTGCGAACCGTAGATTTCTGAGATACTCGCCGTTTATATTTATACCTTTCTTAGACCAATCCAGAGTTTTTAAGACATCTTCGAGGGCCAATGTAAATAATTTGGGAGAAATAGTGTCACCCTGTCGGACACCTCTTCTAATGTAAAAATAATTAAAACTAGTGGTATTTTTCTCCCCTCATTGTGTAACTTAGATATGCGTTCTTGCGGTTCTTTATGGTTGACAAGAGTTACCTGGTTTTTGTGGCTCGCCTTAAAACTCCTCAGTTCGAAACCAGATCTGCATAAGGTATTTTCATCGGCGATGCAACCACTTCTCTAAAACTTTAAACCTTCAGCGTCAGAGTCTCACAGCCATATAGCAACACAAACCAGTCATAACATTTCATCATCCTCTGTCTTAGGTCCATATTGAGCTTTTCGTTGGATAAAAGGGATCTCATTTTCTTAAAGGCAGTTCTTGCTACCTCTGCACCTGATCTTCATATCCGGTTCAGGAATCTCACAAAGAATACTGCCGAGATTCTTAAAATGTATCCACCTTATCTATAACCTTGCTCTTTAATATAGTGATATTCACTTAACAATGTTCTCGTAGTTTTATTAAATAATACATTTTTGATTATGCCGTTCGGGTGAATTCAAAATGAATTCAAGGGAATATGACACAAAGTTATATAAGATGAAAAGAAGTTTCAATGAATTGAGTTTTACTATACGAAATAACTATTTACTGTTGAAATGGATATTTTATTTAAAACAGCAACTATTATTTCTACAGGTACAGTTAAATAATGCGTTATTTAAAAGTGCCTACTTTTAAATGCTTAAATACCTGTTAATGGTTAATTATGATTAGGCAAATATTATCTTCTATCTTCTTATTAATATCTTCTTCCCATGTATTTTCACCCCTTCTCTATGGCTCATCAAGTTAGAGATAAAATGAGCCATAGAGAAGGGGTGAAAATACATGGGAAGAAGATTGACATAATTAGATTCGCTGACGACATCGCACTGGTTGCTGCAAGTGAAGAGGAACTCACAGAAGCTTTGATAGTCATGGAGAATGTCTTAAACAAGGACTACAATATGAAAATTAACAAAAATAAGACTAAAGTGATGACTGTAGGCCGTGAGGAGCATCAGATTAATGTGGTAATGTTCGGAGAAACATTGAAAAACACAAAAGGGTTTGTGTACCTCGGAAGTAGGATATCTTGGAATGGGAACAAGGAAAGAAATTGACAACCGAATACATCAGGCAAGGCTGGCTTTCAACAAGAAGTCGAAGATATTTAAGTCAAACAACTTAGACTTGAAGCTCCGTAAGAGACTCACAAAAACATACATATGTGTGGAGCATACTGATGTATGGTTGTGAGACATGGTGTCTTACCGAAAGAGACAGAAGTAGACTAGAGGCTTTCGAGATGTGGTGTTACAGAAGACACCTACTTAAAACCATCTCCGAGAGACGTGCTCGCTGGATTGGTCACATCCAGCGCCACGAGGGTCTCCTACATGACCTAATGGAGGGAATGGTTGAAGGGACAAACCACAGGGGGCGTCCACGACGGGAATATTTGATCAAGGTGAGCAAAGACATGAACTGCGCCACATATGTTGAGCTGAAGAGGGCTGCAGAAGATAGAGCGAAATGTAAATCGAGATGTAGACTTCTTCTGCAAACCAATCCGCAGGATTGAGACAAATATTAATTATATCTTGATGTATTAGCAGTTTATAAAGCTGTTATTTTGTATATGTTTTCAACATCAGTAGGTACCAATTATTTCTATATCATACTGTTGCTAAATTGACCAAAATAATAATATATCGTGAGTAAAACGATGCATGAATATAATGAGCCTAGAATTGTCAAGAGAAAAGAGTTCGACATTGGGTTGTCTTTGCATCATTCATTCATTCGTTCATACCATCACGGCATATCTTACCGTGTGGGGTAACCAGCGACAGGTGTGCGGGTGTGCATTTAATTTTAATATGAAGCACGACACGTGCGTGTGTACCCGCACACCAGTCTCGTCTCGGCTAAAAAGGCACTACATTCAGATTGGGTGGTGAACCTCATTGCTGAACATTGCTGAACCTTCGAGTTTGAACATTTGAATGCGTACATAATGCAAGTGTAGTGCATGAAAATAGAATAATTGCTGTAGAAATGAGGATCGCTAACAAGAGTATGTAAGAGAACGATGTATGATAGAATAAATTTACTGACTTCAAAACGAATGTGTGTCAAGAAAAAATGTGGCGATCTGTTCTCTCTGCCTACCCCAGAAAGGGGACAAGACGTGATGGTTCATCGGGTCTTGACTTTGACTTGATCCCATAATCAGGTCTTGACCAAAGTGAAGTGGGTCCAATCGGAAGAAACCTCCTTTCTAATGAAAAAAGTGGGTTGTGGCCAACGACAAACTCCTCGCTAACAAGTCATTCTATAAAGTATTCAAATTTTTATGGAAAATATTCAGCATTTTCATAAAATGAGTTTGATAAATTATTTTTTATTTAAATATTTTATTATGAAATCTTGATAACTCTTCAACGCCATTTTATGAAAGTGATGTACCTTTTTACCAATTTGAAAACATAAATTTCAAATTTAAAGATTCCTGAGCTTGGAGTCACTTTGAAATATTTGACAGTTAAAAAAATTAATAAGCACTTTTCAGATATCCTTCAAAATCGAATGGGGTCTAAGCGAGTATTAGATGTACATATATGCAAAATTTGAAATGAATCGAATGAGTACTTTAGTCTATAATCGATAAAGTAAAATAAACAAGTCGTACATAGCACGCAGCACAGAGCACATAGCATACAGGATATAGCATACAGCACATAGCACACACACGCAACGAAAATTTCAGAATACAATCTCAGCATGATACTAGTTGATAATCTGCAATAAAAAATACCCTTAAAAATTGCGAAATCATTACTCCCCACTTAATCCTCTTGGGTTAGTGAGGAGTAAAAAACATACAAATAAGCCATCAAAAAATGCACAGCTTAATCAAATCAAAGTATTTTAGTTATACTTGTTTTAATTCACAGTATAAAAATAATATATTATTTTATTTGATAGCTGACATGGCTCTCAAAATCATTGTATTCTGAAAGAATTTCATACAAAATTAAATTTAAAGAAAAATACGTTTTAATATTTTGCAAAGATTCAAACTAAAGTGATTTTCTTAAAATATGTGTCTGCGATGTTGTGGCTACACCCCGGCTATCTCGGTACTTGAAAGAAAATGAGATTGTATTTTTAAATTTCAATCTATTTGTTCAGCGAAGAATGTACTAGAGTTGAATTAATTATTTCTTCTTTCATCCAAATGAGATTGGATCCAGCAAATCTTTAAAAATATCACAAGTGCAGATCATCAAGAACTCCGTTTATTGGTGTTTTCAATTTAGTTTTCCAACGTCTCCGAGACCAATTACATTGAAATAAATTTATGTTTTGCTTTGAATATCTCACCGACATTTTTATTAATCCTTTAAGAGCATTAGTAGCGATTACAGTTTTACAAAAGTTACAAATAATTCATTTTCCTATTATATTTTTGAAAAGAGGATAATATAAAGAAGACCAAAATTAACGAGCTTTTTGTATATCTTTTGTGAAATAAAAGCGTTTTATGTCTCTCCTTTCAAACCTATTGAATCGGAATATTTTGAAAGTATTTCAATGGATACAAAGAATTTATTTTGGGAAGATCTTCATCTCAAGTTTGTTTTAATTATTTTTTTGTCGTATAAAAATGGAAAAATAATTATTATTTCTGTTACCACAATTCATTCACTTGACTGAACATTCGCTATGATTTCGTTGAATAAACTTATTCTACGTATTATGTAGATAGGTATGTCAAATAATATTTGGTGTTAAATAATGTATCACACGCATTCTGATATTAAAATTTTACGTGACAATTCCTGTAACTTATTTTGTTTATCGTTCACTTCTTGTATGTGTTTCGTATCTTTTTTTCATCTCAATGTACTTAATGTAGGTACATTGTTTCTGTTACCGAATCTATGACTGAAAAAATATAATCAACTATAATGGTGTATAATATCAAAACACTATCATTCCAATCAAGGTGCATTAAAATTATTTGTTTTTTAAGTATTTTATTTAATTTAAAATCTACAACATTTTTCAGATAAAAATTGTCTTTAAAAACTTTGAAGTAGGTACCTATTTTAATAATTTTCGTATAGCATTTTTTTTAATAATGAATATAGTCGGAAAATAAGATAAATTCATAAGGGTCATAACAATACCTACCATTTTTAGGATAGATATATTTGTCTATTCAATGGAAAACATACCACATTTACCTATAAAAAACTTTTTTTGACAAACTTGTTTGTTGAACTTTTGTTACTTTTTTCCATGAAAACGATTGTATTTTATTCTTTAAAAATATGTTTTTAAATAGTTATAATGCAAATATTACTATATTGTGTTTAAATTTTTCGCAAAATCATATTTTTAGCATATTATGTTTCAATATTAATAGGTAGGTACTTATTTATTTTTTACACCACGGCAGGCAATCTCAGAATTAGATTATACAAATCTTAAATACCTATCTAGGTATAAAGATATATTTGTCTAGATCATCGATATTTTCAAATTATAATCCATTGTGTTTTTTTTTTCTTCTGTATATTTTCAATTTGGATACTTGAGTTTCGAGAAAGGCCTGTTTATTAATAATGTTTAGGATGGCCAATGTGAGTTCTTCAAAATACCTTCTAAATCACATCAAATTACGCACAGTTCAAAAAATTAACAAGTACAAAAATAAATAAAAACATAATATATAGTTTAAATCCACAAATGAGAATGACTTTAATGAGCTTAATGCTTACGTCGAACACAGCCGGCATTTTCATTGTCAAGAATCAAATGTGTTTTTTTTTTATTTTACAAATAATTTAATTTATAATTATGAAAATTACTGTGATAAAATTTATTTTTATTTAATATACTGTGTTAACGAAAAAACGTTGGAATTATTACAATTTGCAAGATTAATTTGTTAGTAATTTTTTTATGAAGATAAAATTTTTGTCGTCGCGTGGATGAAGTTTATTCAATACCATCTAAATATAAATTTTCCTTCTCGGCAGAGTTTTTTCTTATATTCTATTTACAGGAAATTATCTAATTTGGTTCCGGTATCAAATAATTCAGGACACGTACCTACGCTGTCTCCTCACTTGTCATTAATAACGTATTGTCATACTTTCATATGAATAAAGATAAAAAAATATTCAAGTTATTTACGACGCTTCACAACATAAAAATACCCTTCTAGATGTGTTTTTATTTGTTTTGGATGACTATAAATAGATTATTAAATAATCTTTATTTATGAAATATAAGGTATAAATGATTAATGATGCCTCAACAATGATTATTTATACCTTCCAAGATCCGGAAATCAGAAACCTACGGGGCTAACGACCAATCATCGGTTGATTTATGTGATCACTTTCAAATGATCACTAATTTAATCGAGTTCCTTCATAAATTTATTATTTTATGAGATGAAAATGCAATCTTCTCTTTCTTATTCTTCCTCGGCCTATTTCCGTCCACGTCTGGACGAAGGCCTTCTCCATTATCCTATATATCGTCCCGTCATTTGCAGTCTGCATCCAGGACGTGCCAGGATATCGTTTGATGTCATCCCTCCAATACAGCTTTGAAAATTCAATATTTGCATAAAACATAACGATAGAAGTTACTGTTTTTTATATTTACAACGAATAAGAACCTTTTTTCATTTACAAAAGCTTGAATCGAAAAATAAAATTCAAAATGCTTCCTATAAACTATATTATCTACTCCTTGCACGGCTAAAGTCGGAGAAAAGTAGGCATACGAATTAATAAGCTTTATGAAAGGTAACAAAGTGAGCTTTAGCGCTTTGAATCAACACCGGTAGCTTCCTCAAATAAAATAGTATAATTTTTAATTCAATGTAGTCTCTGTGAACTCTTTAATTCTTCCATAAATGTGTTTTTATTTTTCTATTGAAATTTTTACTTTTGCTTTTAAAATACACGGAAAAAATTCACGAAAAAATTCTCTTTTACACAGACAATATAATATTTTAGTTATTCCGTAATACTTTTTATCTTTAATCTCTAATTTCTCAATAGGAAAAATATCCAATTGAGACCTGCAAACGTTAGATTCTGCTAAAATATATATCTTGCCTACCTGCCACTTTACGAATCGTCGGATAAGATATATTGTGCAAATAAATCAGAAACGAATACTGATTGATCAAATGGACTTCAATTCGGAAGAAATATAGTCTCGAAGAGAGCTTAGAGCAAACACCACTTTCTTATTATAACCTTTTTCTTTGTTCTTAAGCAAACAATCCTATACAAGTAGGTACCTATGCTCTTTATTCAATTTAGGATTACGTGAAATTATATATACATTTGCACAATAGAACCATGTAGTATAAACATAAAAAAGTCAGCTACGTATTGATTTTTTCGTGTTTCCTTTTCTATTTAAATTGTATTAACTAAAATATGCACATACCCGTTCCATTAGTTCATTTAAAAAAATAAATCTATGTTCATTTATAAAAAGTTGAGAATTCAAATAACAAAGAATCGACATAAAATTATGTTTGAGAGCCTTATAAAAGAGCCTTGTTATCATAGAAGATATATTATGTGTCAAGAACATGATATATCTTCTATGGAAGTAATAAACAAATATGATGAAGACTGGAAAGGATTCGAAAGTTTTTAATTCCACTGCATGAAGGTATCCTTGGAATATTGTTCTTGATACGTGTTGAAAGTGAAATAATGTAATGATGCCATGATTTATAAAATACTCTCCCATGGTTATTTCAAAAATATATGAAATATATAAAAATCTAGTGTCATGATGTTCGTGAACGCTTATCTCCGAAACCGCCCAAACGATTTCAATGAAATTTTCTAAATTTGTATGGTTGGTTCCGGATTGAAGGATCGTTTTGGTACATATTGTGTTTGGTTTCAATAGATGGCGGTGAACATCGACATCTGTATTATATATACATCTAGAGAATACACCACACTCAAATGTATGAAAAAAATAGATAAAATACATAAATGAGGTCTATATAAAATTCGGTATACATAGAAGATGGTCTGTGGTAGAACAGCGTCTAACTGGGCCCACTAAACAATAATAAAATTATGAAATATACTTATGAAATAAATTAATTATGTTTTATAATTTAAGAATTGATTCACGAAAAATTGGCCATCATCTTTTTAATGAAAATAAATGGTAGCATAATTTAATTCTTTATTTCAACAAAACCAAATCTGACGGAGTAAAATATTATTATATTCGTTGAAAATTTTATCACCTCGAAAGGTTCGTTGTAAAATTGGTTGTCTTTTTCAAACATTATTATTTTAATTAATGTCAAGCATAAAAGTAAACGATGCTAAACTATGTGTCCTCGGTCTATACAATATGTGTCGGTACTGTGCCTATATCCTATATTCACAATAATTTAACCCCCATAGCACCATTAAAAAAATAAATGGTGTAATTAATTCCACAATCTGAATTCCCACCGCATGTTCCTGGTGAAAAGGACAGGGAGCCGGTATTACAGTCTCAGTTTAAGAGCTAAACTCAAGTTTTACAAAAATATAGCGTACTACAGTGTCTGTTTAGGCCTAATCTTCCCTCAAATACGTCACTAAAACGACAAATATTTAACTCAAAGTTTCTGGCGGATTAAGTACTTAACGGTAAGTCAACTGTCATTTTGCTAGGCAACGCGTGTTGTTTCAGTTTCTATCACTAGAGGCGTTAGTTGTATCGACGGTGGCGCCACACAACAAAACAAACTGATAGCCATATTGAAACGAACATGGGCATTTAAAAGCATTATTTTGGTGAAAAAAATTTAATTTACCATGTTGGATAATAAAACAATAGTATTTCAAGTGGTAGCGTCCCGTTTTGTAGTTGGTATTATTTGAGGTTATTTAAAATTTGACAGATAATATCCACAGAAAAAGTAAAATATGTATATAATTGAATATTTAGTAACTGACATGTCATATTGCACTGTAATACGGAAATGGATTCAATCTCCCATTAACATTAATCTAGAGTTTAACAAACCCAATGAGTTGAGGGCCGACTGTAATACCGGGCCATAGTTTATAATCCAGGGGGGCAAGTCTGGTTCAATCGGCGAAATCAAAACCCTTGTGATTACCCATATCATGGATATAATTAATATATGGAGTTCTACAATATCTTTAGATGTCATAGAACTCCATACGATAATTATATCCATGATATGGGTAATCACTGGGGTTTTGATTTCGCCGTTCGAACTAGACTTGCCCCCCAGAAATGTCACCCGATATCTCTTCAAATTATTAACTAACAACCTTTTAAATTTACACACCTTATAAATTGAAATATAGCGTTTTCGTGAACTTTAAATATGCCAAACCTCCTGACTCTTAATAAATTGGGAATTACTCATTGATTAATTATAATTAATTTAAAATATGCTACCTCTAAAGAGGTTTCATGCTTCGTAATTTCTAAAAATAACATTTCTAGATTATAAACTACCGGTCATACTTATTAGATTTCGTTAAAAGTTTACTAAACGCGCAACTACATGCTGACGACTTAAATATTTAAGATCGGTATTAAAAAATCTTACTTATAAACGTAAACGTTGTTTCAACAAAAGTATCAGTAATAGTATAGTTTAAATACTTAGATTTCATAAAATTGTTCAAAATTGTGTCGTTCGATAGCTTTACATAGATTTCAACCAAACAACAAAAGTATACTATTACTGATACTTTTGTTCGAAAACACAGCTTTAGATGTGACTAACTTGTTCACCGAATTGTTTACGAACACCTTCATTTATTTTTTTCATATGGCCGCATTGGCTTCATAGATGTCAAAAATTAGATTATAGAATCGAAGTGTGGCATTTTTCCGGGGGATTTTTGACGTTTTGCTTAGCAGACCACATCGTTTTTCTGTAGAGAATAACGATAATGTGAATTGTTTTCGGATTTGATTGTTGAAAAAACGCTTTGTTTATAAAGATTTAGAGAACAGTTGTCTAGGATGTGTTGAAATGTAAGGAAAACTGCAATATGTTGCCAACCAAAACGTCAAACGCGCGATATTCCATGACTCACTTTTTGCACGGAGTACCTAGTACATCTAGTATATTATTATAATAAAAATCAATGAAATAGATTGTTGATTCAATTTAAACACTATTGCGATGAAGAATAACAAGGAAAAAAGTTATAAGGATTAAATTTTTCTGTCAATCACAAATATGCGTCAGATCATATAATGTGAAAGATCCGCCATTTTTAAAATATTTGGTATGACGCGTTAGTCAAGCGTTAAACATCATCTCGACCTTGTACTAACCTGACGTCTACTATATAATGGTCTAATAAAGATAGTCACGGTTTATAAGTACACATTTTCGTTTATCATGCTCTATCACCAGATACTAGTTTACGTTCATAAGTAAGACGGTATGTCTTTTACGCAGTCAATTTTAAAATAGGACCATTATGGGAATATCATTATTTCAAAGTAGATTCTTTCAATTTTTTGCAAAATAAAGCCAATAAAATTTATGCTAATATGTTTGGTTCTTTTTATCAACCCCAAAAAGACAAAATCTCAAGTTCAACTAAGCGAATAATGACATATTTATATCTTAATTTTTTGACTGTCAATTTTTGACAGAATGGAATGGAATTCTGTCAATTCCATTACCATTCTGTAGATACTCTTTGAGCGAAACACGTCACAGTGGTCAAACACATAGTTTATTTTTACTTATTTTATGTAATTCAATAAAATTGATTAATGACATATTTATTCATCGATGTAATTTACAATCATTACTGATCCTTTCAGTAAAGGTATTTACATCGAATCGCAATGTATCCTAATTTTGTTAAACTAATATGAAGTTTTAATCCAACAAGGTTCCAATTCTCTCTTCCATACCAAGGAGATTATATTTTGAATCAAATTATTCGTGTCCTTCCTAATTAAGCTTTCATTAGTAACATGGATATCTTATTAAGTGGCCCCCGATTCAGTCGAATTTTCCCAACACGTAAATATTTTATGGGAATTCCAGAACTAGTCTGATATCATTATCCTTACGGCAATATACAGTGTAGGTACTTACTGTATCTTTAGGTACTAAAACGATTGGGTTATGGCCAAAACTATACTCACCACTACATAGTTAGTGTACATTTTTTCTTGGTGAAAGATTAACAATCCCTAAATGCATTTTTATGAAGTACATTTTTATTTATTTCATACAAATATTAGCTTTCTACATTATTAGCTACAAATATACACCAAATCTCTGCAATCTACATGATACTCGTTGATATTGTACCAGCCAATCAAAATTTGCGTAGCTATAAAAAAAAGTTAAATTCTAGTATAGTTTTCAATTGCACAAATCAAATCACACTTTGTATAAATTGAGACACATTTTAATGTCTTTAATTAAAGTCACATGCGTTCACCCAATCAAATGCGGAAATTGACATGGTAAATACATATAAATGACGCATAATTAATTATCGAGCTTCAAATAATGCATACGATTAATTCACCCATAATTAATTATCGAGCTTCAAATAATACATACGATTAATTCACCCATAATTAATTATCGAGCTTCAAATAATACACACGATTAATTCACCCATAATTAATTATCGAGCTTCAAATAATACATACGATTAATTCACCCATAATTAATTATCGAGCTTCAAATAATACATACGATTAATTCACCCATAATTAATTATCGAGCTTCAAATAATACATACGATTAATTCACCCATAATTAATTATCGAGCTTCAAATAATACATACGATTAATTCACCCACTCAAAGATAAGCATATCAATGTTATGTAAATCATCCAATTTTACCAATTTAAAAATAATAAAATAAATGAAAACTTATAAATTAAATAATATAGTCCAATATGTAAAAAATTCAATAGAAAAAGCTATATTTTGTGTTTTTTTTAATATTGAAGCACATAAAATGAATATTCAATAAAATTTTGCTCTTCCAAATGATAAACCATTGGGTACTGATTCGGCTTGAGGTGGACGAGTGGGTGACTTTTGATAAAACCCATGATATCATACATACATATCATATAAGGAGAGCCATAATATGATGACTGATACAAACTAAACCCATCCATATTAGGCAATAGGTTAGGGTGGAATCTCTCATCTCGTCCTATCTTTATCCCTTAAATCCCTAGGGCGTCGCAAATTTGAATTGGGTTATAGGGTAAAAAAAATTGGATGTAAAATAATAAAACGAATGAATAGCTTCAATACACATAATATGTAGGTATATGTAACTTATATAGAATAGAGTCCCATAGTGTGTTTCTTATTCCCTTTCACAATAACTTAAAAATAATTTATTCCATCTCGCCTTTGTGATTATTTGAGTTATCGAAATATTGCGTTATTTATGAACCTAAATTATTATTGGACCGGTCATTTATTAGAAACCATGAGGTATATAAGAACCACTCACAAAAACCTGAGCAAATCGACGAAACGCTGTAATAAACGAATATAAAAACATAATATCACCTCGTGTCGAATCAAATAATTTGTTTTGGTGTATTACGCTGTGATTTCCACCCCCTGTATTCGTATAGGACGTATAGGTCAAATAAGCAATGTATTTTTACCAAAATAATATTAACGTTTGTGTGAATAATTTTGTGAATATTGAGACAAATATGAAACATGTGAACATCGTCAAACTTTCCCTAAATCAAACAAAAACTTTAATCACATATTAATTTATAAAACTGAAAGAATAATATGATATGGACAATGTTTATCACTCAACTATATTTAAAGTTTGAAACAAAAATAATATGATATGGACAATGTTTATCACTCAACTATATTTAAAGTTTGAAACAAAAATAATATGATATGGACAATGTTTATCACTCAACTATATTTAAAGTTTGAAACAAAAATAATATGATATGGACAATGTTTATCACTCAACTATATTTAAAGTTTGAAACAAAAATAATATGATATGGACAATGTTTATCACTCAACTATATTTAAAGTTTGAAACAAAAATAATATGATATGGACAATGTTTATCACTCAACTATATTTAAAGTTTGAAACAAAAATACAACAGTTTATTTTTGAAAGCAGGGTTTTCTATTTTTTCTCTGGTAAAAGTGGACAATCTCAACAAAACGTTTGACTAAAAAAAATATATCGCAATGAATCAATCAATGGATCAGATTTTTTTAACTGCAAACAAAACTCAACAAAGGTTTTGAAATTAAAAAAAAACAGTAAAATTGATAATTATTTGAAACGCGACAGTATTTTCATAGTATTCAACAAATAAGATCCGATTACCAATGAATAATAATTGAATTGACTAATAAAATCTGATAACCTAAATACGTATACCTAACAATTATGTAATATACACATATTATGCTATTGAACATCACACGTCTGACATATTTTGATAGAGGCAGTTTTGTACATATTATTATTATTTGATCGAATATTTTTATTATTGCATATGCGCAAACATTGGATTTTTTTCCCTGTCGGGAGTCAAAGATATTTTTTAACAGATTTTTAATTATCTCAATAGAGACGAAGTTGGAATATTTATTGTAGGAGAACCGGGAAATCAAGGCACCTACAGGGCTTACGACCTGTCATCGGCTGGTTTACGTGATCACTTTATGCGCTTGCGCAACGTTCACCGATTATGCCTTTTAATGAGATCCCTATCAATTCAATTTTGAAAGTTCTATATATTGTAATACTGAAATTCTTTTCGCTTGAAAATAAGGAATTTTTACTACAGCCATCTATGGGTGAAATTATGAACAACAATCTTATTATTTTTATTTATTTTGTTGGAACGCCATCTATTGAGAGAATTGGTTTTTTGTAAATAATGAAAGCTACAATTCTTATATCTGAGGTGACAATGCATTTTTCGCATAGAAGTCACCCCTGAATTGCGCCAGACTTATAAGGTCATTTTTGTCTTATTTACCTACTTGTACCAATGTGTAAGTAATCGAATATTTTTATTATTGCATATGCGCAAACATTGGATTTTTTTCCCTGTCGGGAGTCAAAGATATTTTTTAACAGATTTTTAATTATCTCAATAGAGACGAAGTTGGAATATTTACTGTAGGAGAACCGGGAAATCAAGGCACCTACAGGGCTTACGACCTGTCATCGGCTGGTTTACGTGATCACTTTATGCGCTTGCGCAACGTTCACCAATTATGCCTTTTAATGAGATCCCTATCAATTCAATTTTGAAAGTTCTATATATTGTAATACTGAAATTCTTTTCGCTTGAAAATAAGGAATTTTTACTACAGCCATCTATGGGTGAAATTATGAACAACAATCTTATTATTTTTATTTATTTTGTTGGAACGCCATCTATTGAGAGAATTGGTTTTTTGTAAATAATGAAAGCTACAATTCTTATATCTGAGGTGACAATGCATTTTTCGCATAGAAGTCACCCCTGAATTGCGCCAGACTTATAAGGTCATTTTTGTCTTATTTACCTACTTGTACCAATGTGTAAGTAATCGAATATTTTTATTATTGCATATGCGCAAACATTGGATTTTTTTCCCTGTCGGGAGTCAAAGATATTTTTTAACAGATTTTTAATTATCTCAATAGAGACGAAGTTGGAATATTTACTGTAGGAGAACCGGGAAATCAAGGCACCTACAGGGCTTACGACCTGTCATCGGCTGGTTTACGTGATCACTTTATGCGCTTGCGCAACGTTCACCAATTATGCCTTTTAATGAGATCCCTATCAATTCAATTTTGAAAGTTCTATATATTGTAATACTGAAATTCTTTTCGCTTGAAAATAAGGAATTTTTACTACAGCTATCTATGGGTGAAATCATGAACAACAATCTTATTATTTTTATTTATTTTGTTGGAACGCCATCTATTGAGAGAATTGGTTTTTTGTAAATAATGAAAGCTACAATTCTTATATCTGAGGTGACAATGCATTTTTCGCATAGAAGTCACCCCTGAATTGCGCCAGACTTATAAGGTCATTTTTGTCTTATTTACCTACTTGTACCAATGTGTAAGTAATCGAATATTTTTATTATTGCATATGCGCAAACATTGGATTTTTTTCCCTGTCGGGAGTCAAAGATATTTTTTAACAGATTTTTAATTATCTCAATAGAGACGAAGTTGGAATATTTACTGTAGGAGAACCGGGAAATCAAGGCACCTACAGGGCTTACGACCTGTCATCGGCTGGTTTACGTGATCACTTTATGCGCTTGCGCAACGTTCACCAATTATGCCTTTTAATGAGATCCCTATCAATTCAATTTTGAAAGTTCTATATATTGTAATACTGAAATTCTTTTCGCTTGAAAATAAGGAATTTTTACTACAGCCATCTATGGGTGAAATCATGAACAACAATCTTATTATTTTTATTTATTTTGTTGGAACGCCATCTATTGAGAGAATTGGTTTTTTGTAAATAATGAAAGCTACGATTCTTATATCTGAGGTGACAATGCATTTTTCAGGGGTGACTTCTATGCGAAAAATGCATTGTCACCTCAGATATAAGAATTGTAGCTTTCATTATTTACAAAAAACCAATTCTCTCAATAGATGGCGTTCCAACAAAATAAATAAAAATAATAAGATTGTTGTTCATAATTTCACCCATAGATGGCTGTAGTAAAAATTCCTTATTTTCAAGCGAAAAGAATTTCAGTATTACAATATATAGAACTTTCAAAATTGAATTGATAGGGATCTCATTAAAAGGCATAATTGGTGAACGTTGCGCAAGCGCATAAAGTGATCACGTAAACCAGCCGATGACAGGTCGTAAGCCCTGTAGGTGCCTTGATTTCCCGGTTCTCCTACAATAAATATTCCAACTTCGTCTCTATTGAGATAATTAAAAATCTGTTAAAAAATTATTATTTGATTTCATTTTGATGGATGCACAGTTTCGGATATCCAATACGCTAAATATATAACTGAAACAAACAGAATACACATTTCATTAGAATCCTTTCAAAATATAAATAAAAAAAAAATTATAAACCAAATCATAATTTGAAAAAAAATATCATCAGTTTATGATACAAAATCATGTCAAGGGCGCTATTGCATTATTTTTGGCTTTACGAAAAAACGATGACTTAAAAAAGCTTTAAAAACTCTCAATTCGACGTGTTTCAGGAGCTAATTTATTCTACACATGAAATCCACACAAATGCAATTTGTATGTAGGTACAACATATTATATTACAAAATATTTTTTAAGTTTTATAAAATTTGCTTTATTTGCGTTATGTGAGCAATTAATAGTAGTACTTAATTTATTTTATAATCGTGACTGTTTGTAAAGGTAAATAAAAATGAAATAAATAAATCAAATATAGGTATATGCTGCGAAACCTCTAAGTTAGTATTGGTGTTGCAAAAACCACGAAAAATATAGACCTGGCCATATAAAATCTCGCGGACTGTGGCTAGAAACTACGTCGATATGTTAAGATAAATAGGTAAATTCTAAAAAAACTAAAAAGCCTTTTTAAATTCAATTTGTGTATCAATTAAAAGATATTCGTAAAGTTTTTTCCTAAAAATTTTCGTTTCAGCGAATGTTTATTTAAAAGGAATAGTTTGACTTAAACTCAAATATGAAAAAATTATTCAAGTCATTGTGTAAAGGAAGAGTCCATTTTTTTCAATCTCTCGGAGGAAAAAAGAAATTCTTTCGGTAGGATATTTTTAATTATCTTTTCATGGGAATTTCTGAATCAAATCCCTTCGGAATGTACCTAAGTACTTACTGTAAATAAACGAAAAGCGCTTCAACTTACTAATATCTTCTGAATTCTGAAATTATATGTTTTAAATTTCAGTGTTTTAAAGGAAGTTCAGCATTTTTTCTTTGTTGTTTTAATGGAAAGACTAAACTCAACCACCGTTAATTATTATTATAAATCTGAAAAATTACTGGGGCAGCTCGACGAAGTGGAGTTGCTTGAATTTATTAAATTTCATTTTAAATACACAATCTCAGAGCTAAACATAAATGATTTTATTATTTTAAATCGATCGAAAAACGATGTATAAAATACGTAGATATAATATTTGATTGTTCCTTAAAGAGATATTTTCAGCAGAATAAAAGTAAATTATATAGACGGAATAGGTCTGCTATGAAAACATTGGAATCATATGGATAATACTCTGAAAGAATACAATTTTGATGTTACATAATATTTATATGAAACTATGTATTATTGATGTCAGTGAAGCACTGAAAATATGCAATTATAAAATTTAAATGCGCTCTGTTCTCTCTGCCTAGCAAAATTAATGGTCATTGCAAAATGTTATGTGACTCGAATAACCATAATTTTAATGTATGAAGAATATTTCTAGATACAATTTTAAGTAAGTATACGAGCATAATATAAAGTAGGTACCTATGTATATGTTATACAGCCCATCTCCAAAAATTTAAATAGGTTCTCAAATTATTATTTCGTATTAATGTTCACCCTGGTCAGGTGTCAAGATCACTGATTGATGATGACAGTTTGTTTCAACTAACCTTTGTTTCAGCCACAGTGAAAGTTTCCACTATAAGTTTGCTAAAAATCAAAACAATAATCACATGGGATATATAATGTAATTCAAATGTGTACAGCATAAAGAAATAAGGACACAAATTTGAAATTATATTACTGATTATTTGATGTTCAGGCCTTCATTGTTTGTATGTATGCATGTATAATAATTTAGAATTATTTTTAATAACTTACTTCGCGAAAATTTCGGTAGATGTCAGGTTTCTACATCATATTAAAAAGACATTGAAATTTCTCCAATGTACCTATACATAATATAACTCAAATACTATATCATAGTTTACATCTAAAATATTCCACAGTGCATAAAGACAAAGGTCTTTTCAATAAGCACATTTTTCTAAAATTTCAAGAGACCAGAGCCAAAATGAAAGCAACTTTTTCAACTTTCAGCGTCCTTGAAGGTACCTACCTATTTACTAAAATGACGCTATTAAGGTCATTCAAAAATATTATGAAAATTGGGGAAAAAATATACTGCATAAAAATGATTATGGGTTTTCCTGGAAGAATTCCAGAAATAACAATCGACTTCGTATATGGATTTGGTATTTTTTCATGGTTATATTTGTGACGATGAATAGAGGTACTCGTACATGAATTTCATGCTTGTATATCAAGCGTAATATTAATATAATTAATATATCTGTAATTGAAAACAAACTTTTTAATAAAGTCTGAATAATATTCAGTCTGATACTTAGAAATATTATTTAATATTACAAACAACATATTATATAGCGTCTAGCCGCATATCCTCAGGTTAAAAGAGTTGGGTAAACAGGGAGGTTTGAGCGGTGCCACCCCCGTTCCTTCAACCAAATTCGCAAATCTCACCTCAGGGACGAACAACTAAACTTTTAACATTAAACTTTTTATCTTCACTAACTTCTTCGTTTTTTATCCTTCGCGAAAATTTACGAGCGTTCGAAATAAAAGCAATTTATTCACCTTCTCATATGCACAGTATTAAAAATACTTTAAAATATAGTTTTAAATCAATACCAGAGAAAACGTAATTATTTTTTTTAAATATATCTTTTGATACCTTCTGGTTTGGTCAATAACACACAAACAATATTTCTTTCTTATGACATTTTTTTTAAAATCTCAATAAATAAATAAACATTTATTGAGACGAAAAGAAGTTTACATACAAAAACATAGACATATAAAAAACAAATATAAAGAAAAACAAACTTTTCTAACTCAAAAGGACAATGCTCAGCTATGTTGCAGGAAGACAAGCCTCCCTGCAGCTGATTTTCAGCATGATCCTATTGCTTATGTATACTTTATAAATAGGTCTATATATACTTATGCAGATAAATAGGTCTACTTTATTTATATGCAAATTAATATAAATACAATAAAAATACAAAAAATGCTCCAAAAAAACACATATATAAATATACACAAATATATAATACACAAATACGCAAAGACCTAGAGCTGATAAGTTTTCCATAGATATCCGTTAATTTCTTCTCTATGATTGCATATGTCCAAATTTTCAAAATGTTCTCACGGTCTGGAAAATATAGATTTTTTATACTGTTTAAAGTTTCGATACAACAAAAATGCATTCAAGTATTGTCTAAATTTAAAGAAAAAAATCTATGGTTTGCCATACCTATCAATGTGAAATAAATTTCATATTTGTATGAAAAATGTAAACAACAGAAGTAAAATAGCTTCTGTAAGGGAAAATTGAGTCTTCATATTGATATTGTATGTGTCTCTATAGACAAGTGTATTTTTTACTCTCCACTACTATCTTCCTCAAGGGATAGGCAGTGAGAACTGAACACCGCATTTTTCTATCTTGACACATACATCGCCTCATCAACATTGATACACTGTCTTATACATGCTCATCTTGCTAATAATGCAATTTTACTTAAAATTTCTCAACAGGTATCATGTAAAAAATACATACTATGAGTTTCGTGACAATGATTTTGTCTATGGTGTATTGTGAAAACTTTTGTCTTCTGGGAATCTTATATTTCTTTAAGAATCTAATAAAAATTCACTTCATAAAAATGCATTTCGAGATTGTCAACATTTCAACAGAAAAAATGAACACTTACTATGGTGTGGAGAGTTAAGTGTTGGCTACAACCCACTCGTTTCATTTACTTTATCAGTTGCGATCGCATCTTGTGTTCCAAGTTATTTAAATAGTTCTCCGAAGAGAGATTTTTTTACTTCAATGCTGTTTAATTTTTTAATTTATCCTGTTTCAAATAAAAATTCAAACAGATAAACCCTCTAGGATAACTTTTGTTTTCGACTTCTATAGATTTGATACTCCAATACCTTTGCGAATTGTTTCTTCTACATCGTTTACAATAAAAAACATAACATGTCAAAGAAAGTAAATTAAATTCTCTTTTACACCCTGTTTTTTTTTAACAGGAGACATAAATCCCTGAACTCATCAAAACATTAATCAAATGTCGCTTCTAAGGCTTTGCCAGGTTAATTCTAGCAGACACAATTATTTTATTTTTCGTACCTAATCCAATACTTCTTTAAAAAAATATTTACGTCTGTGAAAATCTCCCTGATTCCAGCCTTTCAAAGGAAACATCCGGTTCATACATTTTCAATGTGAACATATATAAATAATTTATCCAACTGTCGATTTGTTCGAGAAAATTTATTTCTATTAATTTATCAAATATTTTTAAGGGTTGCATATACGCAAACATTGGATTTTTTCCCTGTCGGGAGTCAAATGACATTTTTATTGACAAACATTTTTTTTTTATTTTTATGTAGAAATACAACAGCTTATACAATAATATGATAATACAGTAAGATAAAATTCTTGTTGATAACGCCAATTACAGTATTTCCTAGTGGGTGTTACAATATAATATAATATAATATAATATAACATAAAACAATACAACACAATGCAACACAATACAATACAACAAAGTGTAACATAACATAATATAATCTTCACTGCTAGACTGCCCATGGAGATGGATACGACGTGATGAGACACACTGCGGGGAGGGGAAGGAGGGGACGTATATTTATTTTAACATCTCAATAGAGACGAAGTTGGGATATTATAAAAGAATCAGGAACTCAAGGCACCTACAGGTTTTAGGACCTGTCATCTGCTGGTATATTTTATTTTTTACGACATCTATTTCATTTTTATGCAGATTGTACAATGAAGTGTGTATTATTTGCAATGAAATATAAATAATGAAATAAACACGTTGATGTTTTGATAAAATTAAATTATATTTGTATAAAATTAAGTATTATTATTTATTATTATTTATTTATTATTAAAAATAACAAAGAAAAATACACAATACAACGATATATACAATTTTTAAAAAGATACATTATAATTTTGTTTTTTTTTTATGACTCAACTTCAAAAAGAGTTTTCTCGTGCTTTGAAGTGAGTCACATTTCACAAATCTACAAACTATCTAATCTATTTATATACATACATCTTAATCTAGGCACTAATCTATTTACAATAACATACATATTTAGATACAAACATACATAATATTATATATAAAGAGAGAAAAAAAAATACAAAATTGGTCTGTAGAATAAATAAAAATACACAAATTGAAAATAAACAATACACAATGAATACACAAGAAAAATGTTAATTCAAAAAGTCTTTCAGCAATACCAAGAAACCACCAAAATTATTTTTCGCCACTATTCTCATATCCACTGGTAAATCATTAAACCACTTCACCCCATAATATGAATAATGATTTTGGCCAAAAGATGTATTTTTCTTTGGGATCTTTATCATTCCACTTGTGCGAGGACCAATTCTTAGATTGTCTATAGGGTGAATTTGGTTAGTGAAATATTCTTTACATATTTGTTTAATTGCATTTATTTATGTATATTTATTTTTACTGACAAACTTTTAACATCTCAATAGAGATGAAATTGGGATATCAAATAAGAACCAGGAACTCAAGGCACCTACAGGGCTTACGACATGTCTTCGGCTGGTTTGCGTGATCACTTTATGCGCTTGCGCATCGTTTACCAATAATACCTTCTTATTGAGTTCCCTTATCACTACAATTTAGAAAGTTTTATATATTTTAATAATGAGAAATAGATCGTTTAAAAATAGGACATTTTTACTATTGCCATCTATGATGTATCGAAGAAACTTCTTGCATTAACATAATAATTTGGATTTATGGGTTTATAGTTTGATACGTATTCTTCAACTTTGCATACTTACTACACTGAAAAAAAACTTATGTTAAAATTAACCGAACTATAGTGACTACAAAACAATTCGTTTTGTGCTACTAAATATTTTAAACAGTGCTGTCATAAATGGACTAACTTTTGTTACTGATTACAGTAGTTTGGCTAAAAACGCAGGTAGCCAGTTCGGTGGTCACAATTCTTTTCAGTGTATCGCCATCAATGATTGGATCTCATGTGTTACACGCAACAAGTCCTAGTGAAATATTTTATATACACAATGTTTGATACGTTGTACCTTTAGTGTGTTTAACTATCGATATAACAAAGTTTCGACAATTTGATATAATATAATATTTGAATATACTTCATCAATTACAGACGTTTGAAAGCGTTATCAGTAACGTTTGAAAGTTTAAAATCTAATAATAAAACGTATTCGAAAATGTTGAAGATAAGGAATTCAATAGAAAGCCAACGTTGTGGTGAACGTTGCGCAAGCGTATAAAGTGATTTATTTTAATTAATATTACTTCTCGGCCAACTAACAGGTATTATGTCAAATAATTATTTAACACGCACCCAATAACAAGTTGCCTCATTCTAGAGACTTACGATATTAATCGTCTCACAGATCCAAACTGAAAACACAATTAAAAACTAACTGTGTCTCCTCCGGGAATCGAACACAGGACTTTTTTTTTAAATTATGAATATATCCTTGTAACAAGTAGACATACATTCCCTAAATTAAGCATTAATGCTTGTGCTATACGTGAACGAAATCAGTCGTGGCAGGACTGGAATTCTTTGGATCAGCAGTTAGATACTCAACCAACTAAACCACGAAGGTGATCTAGTAAACCAGCCAATATAATCGCCCACCAATCATCCAGGTCGTAAGACTTGTAGGAGCCTTGGATGCTGGTTCTTCTTAATTATTCCATCTACGTCTTTATTGAGATGTTAAAAATATATCATAAAATATCTTAGACATATCTCATTCTACCCACAATATCTCTTCCGATATCTTAATTCCTTATCCTATCATATATTGTTTTGTCACACATTCGTCTTAGGAACCTCATTTCCACAGCGTTAATTTTACTTTTATGTATCTTATGTTATGTCCATGTCCTAAAAACTCACTTCTTCCGCGAGTCTTACAAAAACCCCTAATATATTCAAAGCGCCCTTGAGGTGAGGTTATCACAAAAACGGCGCGATAAAAATAATCCAAATTTATTATTATTATGTCTCCCATGCATACATTGTGGTTGGTATCGCACAGCAAATTTTGCTGACCTTGAAATAATTGGGAAAGCCATTATACTTCTTACTGCAGCATTTTCTCTATTAATTTCCATTACCATTCTTTCTATGTCCTATTCCAATCTTCCACCTCGCTGAAACGTTCTTCCTACATATAAATGTACCTACTATTTAATAATTTACATTAGAGTTAGTACATTATTTTTACATTTAAATGTATAAACATTTTGCCAGTGGAAACTTCTCTCGTACACTACAAATATACAATACAGTTAAATTATGCCATTTTACGATGAAATAAAATAGGTATATTAAAATAAAGCAATCCAATAAGAAAAAAAAATAAATATAAACAAAACAAATTAGAATAAAGTGATTCAAAAACAAAGCAATGAAAAAAAAAACAAAAACAATGAAGATAAAATAAAGTATAATTGACGCCAAATATCTTTTGCCGAGAATGGGGGCGATTTGCGCATAACAACCGAGCAAAAAGACACAAATTTGCGCTCTGCGCACCCGGAATTCTGTCTCAAGTTGTTTTACGAAAAGTATACAATCAACGTAAAATTCTTTTAAATTATTTTTTCCTGACTTTCATTTTAGTTCTTACTTATGTGGTTAGGTAATTTATTGAACAGTTTCGGTATAAATCTTCGCCTTAATTCTGTCTATTTCATCCATACTACTAATACATATATGTGCTTATTGTGATCAAAATGCTATCGAGGTTATTTCTTGGTATAAAAGAAAGTTTTTGTTTGTTATTTAAATATTTTCTGGCGCATTAAATGAATGTTTTGTAAAATATCAACCCCGTGAACGTTATTATTCTGTTATCACTATTACCTATTCAACTTCGGGAGACCGTAAACTTCGTGAAAGCTTACAAAGCTCTGTTTCACACTTGTTGGAAAGAGTGCTTTATCACCAAAATGTTGGCAAGAAAAGCAGCGGGTCTCTGGATACAACGGTCTCTTGTAGAAAGTATATTAAATCATACTCGCAGTGGATACAAGTTGATCCACCACTCAATGTACCGTATTACAAAACGCCAAATATTATGTTACGCCACGTGGGATCCATATACCCCGTGGGGATGAGACCATGGTTTGAGAGGGGTTTATGTCTTGCGAGGCATAGCTGTAATTTATTTGAAGAAACTACCCACTTGGATAGCATCTGACCCAAATAAACAATATTAAGATTATGATATTTCTCATATATAGATATTTACACATGAATCAAAAGTAAAAAATAAGAATATTTGTATGTATACCTATTCATTTTGTTTATTTTTAAATATCTGGTATAGCGGGGATTTGCTGAATCAATAATTAATTCATTAAGTTGATCCAACTGTCGTTGTCGTTGATTCGTTCATGAGATTTCGATTCTCTGAATGAATCGACATTATTAAGCCAAGATGCGTGTATGAAGGAACATTTTGTATAGCGTAGTGGACTTTTTGCATGCTAATAACACCAACTAGAGGCCTCGCAGCATATATGTTCCCGTACATGGATTTACTCAGAATTCGGAGTAGAACATTTTATGTGAGTTTTGTGTGTCTGTGTGTGTGTGTGTGTGATCCGCTCAATTCACAGAACCCAAAATTTCAAAATATATAAACACTTATAAGCCTACAAAACTGTTATACCTACTCAGAATTGTGAATTTTTGTTTCAGTCAGGGGTTATCAACTTTTGAAATTTTGGTTTATTTTTCCATATATCTCAGACACCATAAAAGATAGAACGCTGAAAATTAGCAAAACCATAGAAAAATACAAAATCTCAAATTGGTTTTTTCAAAAAAAATCCAGGGTTTCTCAAACATTTTTTATTAAGAAAAATATTTTTTTTATGATAAATTTTTGAGTTTAACTGCCTATATTTCCAATTTTTTTAAAAATATCAAAAGAAGCTGAAACACACCAACTAGATAATTTCTAAATTTTTTTTAACAATTTTTATAAAAATTGAATTTAGTGACGACATTGTTTCATACAATTTGTATGGCAGTCGCCTACACACAATATCTAAGAAGACTTACTTGTTTGATACTAATCTCCAAACATATATACATACCATCATGCTGTTTTCATATTCTGGGTAGGATCAAAGGACTGAGCTCCATACTATCCTATCTTGACATACATACCTAGGTACATGTGTTGTATAGAAAACCAAATATCTTAAAATATTAAATAATTTGTATTTATGGGTTAATAGTTTGGGTCTTATTCTTCAACTATACATACTATCGCTATCGACAGTTGGATCTCATGTGTTACATGCAACTAGTATATTTAGGTACCTATGTTATGTTTGAGATTTTTATTCACTGCAATTCAATAACTATATGATATAGGTATATGCTAAAAGGAAATAATGCACTTACCTTAAATAGGCTGACAGATCCTTGGGCAGAGGACACTCTTCTCCTGCAGTGTGAGCGTGCTTTTTTGATGGTATAGAATCGAATGAAGCGGTTTAAAACTATGATTATATTATTGTACAACTATGCTGAGAAGATAACGAAGATTATGCTGAGAATGTAGAGTTCTGAAATTAGTTGTTTTTATCAATTGGCGACGGTCACAATGACTTAATAAAACGAGTGGGTTGTGGCCAACGCTAAACTCTTCACTAACAAGTCACTCCATAAAGTATTCTTATTTTATATGGAAAATTTTCAGCATTTTCATGAAACGAGTTTGTTCAATTATTTTTTTTATTTTAATATTTTATTATGAAAACATGATAATTCTTCAATGCCATTTTGTGAAAGTGTTGTGCCTTTTTACCAATTTGAACACTAAAATTTCAAATTTCCTGAGCTTGGGATCACGTTGTAATATTTGATAGTTGAAAAAATTGAGAAGCACTATTCAGATATCGTTCAAAATCTAATGGGGTCTATGTGAGTATCAGATACCAATTCAAATTTGAAAAGAATCGAATGAGTACAATTAAAAAAATTATTTTACAAACTCATTTCATGAAATATTTTCCATACAAAATTGGAATGCTTTATAGAATGACTTGTTAGTGAGGAGTTTAGCATTGGCTACAACCCATTCGTTTTTTATAGTTGCCAACTTACAGGCTCGAATATTGTTAATCCACAGTAGGTAGGTACAGATAGAGTTTCGCAGCTCTTACCCCACTCCATTGAGAACGTATCAGAGCTTGTAGCTACATAGTTAGTGTATTCTATGCTTGTAGCCCTATTCATCCCGGAGCTGCTGCTCATCGGCCGAAACAAGAAACTACTATCAAGCATATATCATACCACTACCCCTAAGAGTACAACCACAAACGTGGGGGTCCATCAGTAGGTAGGTACAGTAGCGCATTATTTTTGATGCGCATGATGATGATGAATCCCAGAAAAAGACTCTTGATCGCCAATGGCCAATGGTTTAAAGAATTACTTACCGGCGATACACAAAAACACCACAGTCCGTCGAATGCTGTGCATTTTGATCATTTACATTATATATCAATAAATTAAAGGGCGCGAACAATATCTAATATCATTCGTTTTGTGTAATATAATTCTATATTTAATACTTATACATATAATCAATGACTAAGTAATTAAAATTCAATTCAGTCAATCAGATACGTTGATTTAAAAAAGTTATGTCTGAATTTAATGAATAAAAATAGTATATAATTGTCATAACTAACAGAGCTCTCATTCACCGGTATAGCGGATCAAAAGCGGGTAATATTAACTAATAAGGTATGGAGTTTTATAAATAAAAGTGTCAGTTACAAACACTGGAAAAAATAGATATTAATCAATTGAATTTATTGAAAATAAACTCAACTAAGTGGCACATTTTCCAACAATTTATTTCACTACAATTCTCTTTGTTTTAAACTATGTACAAATGAGTTATTAAAATTTACCAGTGGAAATCCATTTTAAAAGCGTGTGAAACAAATCTTCGCAAAGTATTGTTCCACAAAATTCGATTACAACTACCGAATTTTACCGTAACTCAATGTTTTTTGTTTTAATTGGTTATTTTCATTTTAGACCTTTATAATGCCGAGTCACCTTGGTGAAAACGTTCTGTCATTGTAATCGAATTATGTGGAAAAATGCTTTGGTATATTTGTTCATAAACCTTCTACTTTATTGTACGAAATTTTCGATAAAATGTTTACCGCTTTTGACTTTAAGTATAATACGTAATAAATAATAACAATGAAATAACACAAAAACACCGAGTTGCAATAAAAAACAAATGTTCTGTTCATATCTCCCAAAGAGCATGAATAAAGGAATATTTTAATGGTTTTAATAATCTTAGTTTTATGTTTTGGTCGTGATGTTCTCGAGGACTCCCGCACAGTTAACATAAATTTTCTACGATCGCTTTTATAGATACTGAAAACAGTAAATGTTGACCCACACAAAAACATATTTCCTTCCTCTCAATATCATTTTATTTTGTCTTATGTTGTAATAATACAATAGTTAGTATTTTCCTTTTATTATCACTCTCATTCGTTATGATTTATTATCATAAAATGACTGCCTCAACGCTCATTTAATTCTATTGTTTAAAAATCTGAAATTTATAATATTTATTATCCGGTCACGTTCAGTTTCTTCTTCCTAGCCTTCCCTCCACTGCTGGATATAGGCCTCTTCCATCTTTCTCTATCCTGTGCCTCTATATCTTTCCTGCGACCACACCCCTTTTGTATTCCCATGGCCTCCACTTCAAAACTTTGGGAGTCCATCTTGAATTTGGCTATCTGACCACGTGCCCTGCCCATTGCCATTTCAATGTTGCGATCTAATCCATGATATCGGCGACATTTGTTCGGCGTCTGATTTCTGTATTTGTAATTTTATCACTCAGACTTATGCCCAACATTTGCCGCTCCATGGATCCTTGCACGCATTTTAATTTGTGGACAGTATTTATGGTCAGGGACATTGTTTCCAAACCATCGCAGACAAATGCATGCTTCATAGGTTTTTCTTTTCAAATAAATGGGGATATCCTTGTTTCTCATTATATGTCTGAGCTTTCTTTTTATATGACTGAGGTTCAGCATTCGTTTCACAAATATTAGAGAATAAAAGTGACGTATGTCTTGTCCGGCGAGTAGATGTATTAAATTTAATATTGGTAAAAATTTTATAACATTCTATGTTTCCATTTAGTATGCTTTGAAGGAACATAAAATCTGAAATTGTGCGTCGCGTGGTCAAAGAAGTTAGTATAGTATTGTAGGTTAGTATTGTTGCAACGATAGTTTGAATATTTGATGAACATTTTGAATTTGATCCAACGAGTGAATAACCTTGTACTGAAGATATATCAATAAAATAAATATGCCAATAAAATAAATATTAATAATAATAATAATACAGTTCCTTGCACCCTGCGCAAGTGGCGAGTTTATTGCCGTATCGCAATTTCTTCCAGCTAACCAGCGTTTCCAGCCCAGATAAGCAGTATTTGCGTGAGAAATGATATTGAATAAATTTCTCCTCTGCTGGAAATCAACCCCAGGACACCCGAACAGAAACCGAACGGCTTACCAACTGTGCCACGGCGGTCGGCAATTACTGTTTTTTACATTAAAAACGTGTAATACAGTAAAATGATATTGTTACATCTAACCAAAAACAACACATTTTACTAACGCTCAGCCGGAAACGCATAGCTTTGTAAGGTACTTTGTATGAAATACAAAATTTTTTTTTTTATTAAAATATTAAATGAATCCATTTGTATACAGTTTCAACATGCATTGTCATAGGGAATACACAAATTTTGAAAGATTCAGAACTCTAACTGGTTAGGAAGTTAGTTAAAAATCGATTCCAAAATTCCAGCATAGACAAACAAGCGAAATTAAAGAAAAAGATCTAAAAATAAAAATATAATGATGGCAAGTTTTTTTTTAAATGTCGTGTTTCAGTGCGATGACATTCAAAAGATATAAAAGATATTAATAATTTTGTTAACTTAATTAAATAACCTTCATGAATATGTTTATTTATCACTTTAATTCAATATGTTGAAATTACGTTTGTTTCAGATAAAAGTGTAAAACTCACAGAGGAAAATGCTCCTGTATAAATTTGCAACAGACTAAGGTACAAATTTTATTTTATATTTTTTATGACTTTTCGTACCTCTATATCAAAATGTTAATATTTTACTATGTTAGGTACAAATTTTCTTTATTATTTTTAAATACCTATATAATAAACATACAAACATGCATAGCATCATGGCATATCCCACAATGTGTGGTAGCCAGCGACAAGTGTGCGGATGTAGAACACCTATACATTACCGATATATTTTGTTTCTCTCAGTAGGTATTACCTATATGTATATCGTAAATCTAAAAAAATAAGTTCTGTACAAACCTATAATTATCATTTTTCTGCAAGACTTAATAATAAAAGTTATTTATTTATTTAAAATCCATAATAACCACACAAAAAAAAAATTACAACAGTGAAACATAGCACAACAAAAATTATGAAAAATAGACAATTTAGTATATTTGGCACTGACAAAATGAATTCAATCTATCAGTACCAACATCCAGTGGATAAGAACTATTCCACTAAGCAGTGCTTGTGTCGGAATAGCTTTACATTCATTTTGACTGACACAGTCTTTTCTTATGTAACCCATTTATGTCTAACACATAATTATAACATATCAAAAATATCAAACATACAAATTATAATATAAGCTATAACATCACGGTTAAAATCATTTCATAATTTTAAAAAATATATTAAAATTATGAAATGATATTATTGAAATAAATGAACCGATAAAATGACTGTGCTCCTCCCTCGAACACGAGATTTGATCTCAACTGAGGGATGAATAGATATTAAATAATTTAATTTTAAGATACTGTGTATAATTCTTTTTATCATTAATGTATAATTGTTAAAATAAAAAAATAAACAAAAAAAATAAAAAAAAATATCTTCAATGTTCATTCTACATACCTTTGTTGAGAATCCAAGAAGATAGTTTATTTTTCATATCACTTAGTTACTTTATATTATTTATCTCAGAACCAATTAATTCTTTGGTAAATATGTTTAAAATACGAGGTAAAATAAAATCAAAATGTTTTTGAGCAAACGTGGTATGAGCTCTGGGGATGGGTAAAAGTCTGTGTCTAATATTGTAGGAATTTTCAGCTCAAGTATATTGTGTAATATTGAACTTATGTGAGAAAATGATAAATTTCTTGAGGTATAGCTGACGAATATCTAAAACTTCAAATTCAGAAAATAATGAATTAGACGGATATCTAAAAGGTTTTTTTATTATTATTATATTGTATTTGTTATATTGTATTTATTATATTGTATTTGCTGGTTATTATATTATAATATGTATATGTGTATAAAATTAAGTTAAAAGTATGCGAAATCATGAATTTATTATATACATATAATATACTACAATGAGGGGTAATATTACCTACAATGTAGTATATACTACAATGAGGGGTAATCAGCGACATATAATGTGCTCGTGTGCATTTACATTTTAAGTAAACACGACACGTGCGTGTTCTCCCACACACCAGTTACCTCTCCCATAGGCACTACATTCAGAATGTATATTTTCGATTATCCGCCTCAAAACAATGACAATAGGAAGGAATGGAAAGACTATTCTATGCCGGTGCCTCAGAGCATATACCTAATACATAAAATTTGTTTACAGCAATCAAGTACCTTCATAAATTTGTATATTTAGGCCCGAATTATAGAATCATTCTCCAGCTTGAGACTGATCTTGAGAACTCGTTCTTAACCAAAATGGTACTAAAGAAACAAAAGTCACTGAGCTTGATCTCAAGACCGGTCTCGAAATGTATAGAAGAGTTGAAATTGCTTCGAGACAGCTATCCCGCTGTCTTGAGAACGGTCTCAATGAGAGAAGGAGACAGCGCTTTACACGAAAAAGAGACGCATATAGACACGAACGAATTTCGCATTAATTACTATTTTGACGTTTACATTGTTAGCGATACTAAAATGGATCGAGAATCTTATTTAGAACCTTATAAGTATATGTTTAGAACCTTCCGGGGGTAATTTACATACAATCATTCATAAACTAACTATATGAATTAAATTTTGTAAGATTTCATAAAACTTCCGGTACATCCAGTAAATATCATGTTGTTATTCTATGCATGTTGTATCATATTTTGAAATGGCTGCTTTTCCTGAAACTATTTACTGTTTGTACACACGTTCCCGTAATATGCTATATGGCAGATAAAAGAAAAAGTTTTTATTTTACTCTTCCGAATAAAATGGTCGACATTTTCACTATTTAATTAAGTATCATGATAATATGACGCATAAATTTCTCTACACTTTCGAAGATAACCATGAAACGAATTGTCAAAATATCTATAAATAGCTATTCCAACTCATTGCTACCAACATAACAGCGCTGAAATTATTGCCATTCGCGAGAAAAAGTACTTATTTATAGAGCTGCATTCACATTTTTTTCGAGTACGCTTTCTCGAATGAGACGGCGCGGCGTACGTATTTTACTTTTAATACGGATATTCGAGCATGATCTCAAGATGGTCTTGAGATGACACATTTGGAGAACGGTCTTGAGAATTATTCTATAATTTGGGCCTTAATGTTTGCTCTCCAGAATGCTAGGGATATAACTTTTTTATCTTTATTTTAAAAGTACAACACGATGAAATACAATGTTGCTCATTTTCAGAGTGTAAGCACTCGTCGTTTTATTGGAAACAATGTACTTATAGTATTTTTCCAAAATATCGACGTACCTATGCGGATTATTTAAATGATATATAGTTTTTTATTTGTTATACTTAAGTGACAATTTAACCAACATATATTGATTACTACTAATATATGTACTTATTCTCCTCACTTATAAAAGAACCTGTTAGAGAATGTTTCTTGAAAACATCGCCAGCATCTGAACTAGCAGTATGTAACTCGTTTAATCTTTATTTGTTCGTCATTGAACATATAGTTTTTGGTGGATTTTTCTTGTGATTGGATATATTATCGCAATGTCATGAATACAAATTTTCCTTTTCCCGATGCAGTAGAAATCCAGTGGGAAACATAAAATTTGTTAAATCCTGTAACATCACGTGAATACTGAATAGCCGCCTATATTATATCAAGTTAAAACTGATATAAGATATAATTTAATGTTGTATACATTTCTCAAATTGATCAACGATTAAAACGTGTTGTAAAGCGTTTATACAAGATCTAAATACTTAGGTAGTGGTATAAAGATATATTATGTTGCTGGTCTTGTTACAGTTATATTCATCGAATACTGCATTAGAACAGAATTTTTAAAAGAGATTTTGATTATTATACTCTCCACTGCCATTTTTTAACAATCTCTCAACAGATATCACGTAGGAGATAGATGGTCCGATCTCCAGCATGCTATAGAGGTTTTGCTGGTACTGTACGCTTGTAAGCGGTATTATATCACCGTGATTTCTAGCTTCTGCGAAAAACAAGATAAGCACCCAAACTCAATAGCAACTAAAAACTAATTTTTATGTGTATGTATAATGACGTTTTTGACACATTAATATGAAGCAAGCTGTGGACGCGCTTAATTGGAGGGTTAACGATTTTTTTTTTTGTTATTAATGTATTTTGTATATATGTATTGTTAATTCTCTGTGCGTGTCTCTTAATAAAATTAATTAAAATAAAACCATTCAAAAAAGTAAGAATTCCATATAATATATAGTTTCGTTTTAATGATGATGCAGAAAAAAACTATAAATTCATTATTTTTGACATACTATGTTTTAAATGAATTAACTTTAAATTTATTAGTTTTCCGGTTGATTTGTTTTTTATGCTATCATAATATATATCAAATTTCAAGAATGATTTCATGTACTAAATTTATAAGAATTGCATAATTTTTGTTAGAAAAATGTTATTAATAAAAAAGGGTTAGGTATATTATATATTATTTATTTATTGATAAGTACATAAAATAAAGAAGAATTTACAATTCAATTACATACTATAAGATATGTGTACCTACACAATTAACATACTATAAGATATGTGTACCTACACAATTACATACTATAAGATATGTGTACCTACACAATTACATACTATAAGATATGTGTACCTACACAATTACATACTATAAGATATGTGTACCTACACAATTACATACTATAAGATATGTGTACCTACACAATTACATACTATAAGATATGTGTACCTACACAATTACATACTATAAGATATGTGTACCTACACAATTACATACTATAAGATATGTGTACCTACACAATTACATACTATAAGATATGTGTACCTACACAATTACATACTATAAGATATGTGTACCTACACAATTACATACTATAAGATATGTGTACCTACACAATTACATACTATAAGATATGTGTACCTACACAATTACATACTATAAGATATGTGTACCTACACAATTACATACTATAAGATATGTGTACCTACACAATTACATACTATAAGATATGTGTACCTACACAATTACATACTATAAGATATGTGTACCTACACAATTACATACTATAAGATATGTGTACCTACACATAAGTGCTATTCATAAGTGTGTTTTTACGAGGGTAGATATAATAAACACCTCACTAGGAAATCCTGTGCCGAGGTGTTCATAGCAAAAACATATAAGTACAAAAGATCTTTGTGACCAACTCTCAATTTTCCACTAAGTCAAGTATATCAAGTACCTACCTATATATAAAGTCAAGTGTATCAAGTCAAGTATATCAATTCAAGTAACTATACATTTTTTAAAGATTGATTTTATTTATTTATTTAATATATGGCTTCTCGGGCAATTAACGGGTACTTTACCACATGTTAATTTAACACGCACCCAACAACAAATTGCTCCATTTTTGAGACTTATGATAATCGTCTCTTATGAGGGCCTAGGTTGAGGCTCTAAGGGCCAAGGCAGTAAAGGCGGGGGTGGGCGGCCGACGCTTTTGCGCCCTCGTCAATTCTGTACTTAGAGAAGAGCAGGACGAACGCCTTCAGTCACGCTCGGCAGTTACTCGTCAAAATGTGGCGAATGTTGTTGTGTGGTTCGGGCACATCGCCGGCGCAGACGTCGGGTCAGACATCCTGTGTTGACAACTAGACGTCAAATCTGACAGGTGATGATTGCGTCGGATGCCCCCGGTGTTAGCCCGCGGAACCTTCGGACGCCAACACGAGGACCGAGGGGTCGGGGTACAAGCCCCTCCGACTTGAAACGGAGTGTACATAGCGGCCGATTTTGAGACCAATCGGAGGCCCTGACGTGTGAGGTTGGATTCTCGGGGGCAGTGGTTGAACCCGATGGATGGTGGATATTTTGTGTTTGTCCGATGTTGCGGCTGCGTCCGGTGGTGAACAGGGCCAATGGGCTCTATAGCGTCGCCGGCGTGGAAGTGGATCGCGATCTCCCTCGAATCGTCTCACAGATCCAGACTAAAAACACAATTAAAAATTGTCTTCACCGGGAATCGAACCCGAGGCCTTTGGACCAACAGTTAGATACTCGACCAACTTATACAGTGGACCTTCAACATATACGAACAGGTCGCTTCTCGAACTCCTTTATTAATACAGCAGCCCGACTGTGGAACGATCTTCCGAATTCTGTGTTTCCATCTTCGTACAACCCGGGTCTTTTTAAAATCCGAATTAATAAACTCATTTCTAGATTGCAAACCCCTCCCAACGCTACGTAGTGCACTTCTTCGGAAGAGTAAAATGGACCCAAATCCTAATAGCTGGCGTCCCCTACGTAGACATGTTAAAAAAAAAAAAAAAACTTAGCCCCGAAGGCCGACAGTTGACCATTGCGATATTGCTTTTATAGCGTGTTCAATGGATGTAATATAATATCTTTTTAGCAACCTTATACAATACAGAATACATAGAATAGACAGATTTTTATTTAATTTAAATAATAAAGGACCCCAGACAGCAAATCGCTGGTACATTTATTTGCAAATAACTTGAGAAATGGGCTACGTGTTGCGTAAATTTGGGCGTTTAGCTTGTTTGGTATTATATGTGTATACCGCTCCCATCCACGACGAAAATTCTCAATTTATTCGCCGGGAACTATAAAAAGGGTAACAATAACAATAATTATGTGCCTTAAACAAAACAAGTAATTGAAAAAAATTGAGTATACCCTTTTCAATTTTATCTTCACGTTGAAATGTAACTGTCAAAAGAATGTTTACTTTAAAATACAAAACTGTTCAATTTTATCAAATGATGTTCTGAAGTTCAAATGATGTTCAATATCCCTCTGCCCTGTCCTCCTAGTCTCTCTACTCTCCTTTCTCTTCCCTTCCCTAGTTGTTGTAAATATGTGTATGTATGTATGTGTGTGTGATGGTGTGTATGTGTGATGGTGTGTATGTGTGAGGGTGTGTATGAAGGCGTTTTTATGAATATTTTTTTTTATATTATGTTGATGGAATGTTTTTTTTGGCTCTAACACTGTAAACATAATATTGTATCATTAAACTGTAAATGAGCTGTAACTTCCCAAAGAAAATAAATAAATGAATCAAGCTGGAAACAGTTTTAACGTGTATTGTCATCAGATATTCAAATTCTGAAAGTTACAGAGCTCGTAACTGGTCAGTAAATTAGTTAATTATCGATTGTAAAATTCCAGTACGGAGAGACTAAAACAGATTTCTTTTACACATATTTTCCACGTATTAATGTAGTGCAATATTGAATTCTGTTTTTTTTTCTTTTTTCAGCAGTGATTTTTTAAAAAAAATTATAGTAGATATTTTTGAGTTGGTAACAACGCATATTCCTTTCACTTAGTGAACTTTATCAATCTTCCTATATTGAACATTTATGTTGGTCGAAAGTCTCCATTTATATAGTCGATATATTAGTATGCAATATAGGTATATCTTATACGTTATTTAATACTGGTGCAATATCACAATACACAAACCACGTTCGTATTTTATTCGTGATTGAAAAATATCTACAATGTTCAATATCTCTTTGAATTTGTCTTATAGACACCATGAACAAATATTACTCTCAACACTCGAGGCATCTTAGTGGAACTTCTCTTTCCATTTGTCGAATCTCATTTATTCTCTTTACTGTTAAGGTGTCTTATATATATATTTATATATTATGTTTGTTTATATATATGTGAAGTATATTTCCGATCCCCCTTTCACTCGTAAATTTCATGCGAGTATTTCAAAGAAACCGCTGGGAATATTTTACACTTGTGTGACCTATACTACGTTTATTTTATACAAAAACGACACGCTACCGAAGCATTCAAAGTAAATATTTATGTGACTAGCGAATAGTTTTATTGAATAGGAAATATATGAAATGAAATATTAATTAATAGATATATTTCTTCTATAATATTAGTCAAACATAAAATTCTACGAAAATCCCTTTAGATTGATGAATTTTAATATTATAGTCAATTTGTCAATTACCTACTGATTCATGACTGAATGGGATATATTATATAACAAATATATTAGATAAGGGGACAATCAGAAGTTTGTGACGAAGACAAAGAAGATATCTATACATGAAATAAAAAAAAAAACAATTGTGTTATTTTTTTATGATACACAGATGAATATGTCAATGCATACAATAATCAATATGTCAATAAAACAAAAATAATTACAAACTCATACAATCCAAAACAAGGATATGATTTTAATACAAGTAGGTAGGTATGCAACAATTATGTAAAGCGCTAAAATAAATATTTACTATTTTAATATTTTAAAAATGATTTAATAATATTAAGTTAAATTTATACATGTGACTTCTTGAATTCTTACCAATCTTGTTCAACAATATACATACTATGTTTTATTATACTATCCTTCTTAAAGTAATGACATGATTTGTGTAGGCAAAAAGTTTAATTGTCATTTTCTCTAATCAGCATATTTTGAGTTGTCTAATTCTAACATACATTGAATAATATTTATTAAACATCTACTCAATGTGTATATTTATGTAGTAGCTATAATATAATATAAATACAAACTTAATCTAACTATATTTGTATGTTTTTCCTTCATTATAAACAAATTTCAAAATGAATTGTGCTTTTTTGATATGGGATGAGGGAAAATTTAAAATTTATCATAATATAAAAAGTTTAAAAAAAAAAGAATCCAACTTTAAATAAAGTTTGTGTCGCTTCAGACAAACCTGGACTTCCACGTCTGTTAGATATGCCAATGGAAGAACTTCTTGATTGTGTGAATAGTTCATAAACGGCAACTTCGTAATTCTGTATTTCATCGTGAATAACCTACAACTTTTCAAAGCACAGGTAAATTATGAACCCATATATAACAAAATCATCATAGTTATTTAGTTGTTTCAATTTTTTTTAAATTCCAAATTAATTCTAGTGTCGTTTTCTCAATTTGGGTATAATCAATACTGAAAATATATAATATCTCCTGAGTTAAATTTTATTTCTGTTTTATTTATTTTATATTAAATATTGTTTTTCGGGCAACTAACAAGTTCTATGTCAAATTTTAATTTAATACGCACCCAATAACAAATTGCCACATTATGGAGACTTACAATAATAATAGTCTCACAGATCAAGACTGAAAACACGTTTAAAAACTGGAATCAATCACCGGGAATCAATCGCGGAACATTTGGATTAGCAGTTACATAGATAACCAACCAACTGAACCACGAAGGTCGATATAATTTTTTTAACTTGAGATATTTTCTTTTTTATAATAAATATCATTTTGTCGATTGAGTGGCAAAACGGTCGTTTTATTCAAAATTCGTAAAATTATTGATCTTGTTTGATTTATTATTAAATTCAATTATTTTTTTTTAAAACAGTATATTAAAAAAAAATCTATTGATTCGATTTATTGCGACCGAACGCTTTCGCCGAGACAAGTCGGCATTATCAAGGTCTAAATGACTAATTTTAAAATTCTATATGTTATTAAAAAATAAATTTCCATCACTTACACCATTTTGTTCATAATAAACAATTACTTTGTTATTTTGATGTCAAATATTTATTCTGAGAATTATTTTGTACCATTATAATATGTTTTTCGCGTTACGTAATCGGTACTTCGCTTTATACCCTAATCTCTCCCTAACGTCATATAATCTAGATCAGCTATCACATAATCCATTTTCAGGTATAAAATAGTTTAAAAGAAAATAATACAAGTCCTTAACAAAACCTGTGTTTCGCACAATCCGCAAATGTGTGTCGTTATGTACACCTAAACCAAACTTCTTATCGAGTATATGGGTACCTTGTTCCATTCAAAAATTGTTTGTATAATCTTGTATGGAGCCCATCGCATTTTCCTGGGTCTGTGTGACTGTAGTTCCTAATGACAAAAAGGTTGGATCGCATTCCTTTGTGTACAATTTAAAGGAATAAACCCTAAGTACCATCTCACCATATAATCTGGCTAGCATTCATAATATTGTGTTTTGTATCACCTCACACTACATGTTAAATAATAATGTATTCGTTATGCTAACGCGAGGGGGTTATGTTTCTATTTACCGAGAATCTTCCCAATGACACAAACAATCGTATATTCTTGTTACACTTAATTCCATGACGCATTAACCTAATATCTTTGTGATTCTTCGTGCGTTTATTTTATCTGAATCATTTTTCCTCGTTAAGAAAAAGCACGTCATCCCTTCTTATTCGTATGTGCCTTCGTACACAGATATATAGATAAAATAAGAGATAAAATCAAATTATTAGACTCCAAGTTATTTAATTTCTTGTTTGTGTGTGCCTCTGTCGCCAGAAATATACAAAAGTTATACTGGCTGTCATTTTTTATTATTATACTTCTGTGTACATTGCGGATTTTTATTATATATTTTTTTATTTATTTGAACTTTTGCAGTTAATTCTTTTTATTGTCTTTTGGTATTTATTAAGTAAAATGTAACATCATGTGTCATATAGAACATCGAATGTTCCTAGAATCGCAAAGATTTTATTGTTTTCATAAGAGCTATTTTTTTCATTTATTCATTAAGCGGTATTCTTTATATATATATATATATATATATATATATATATATATATATATATATATATATATATATATATATATATATATATATATATATATATATATATATATATATATATATATATATATATATATATATATATATATATATATATATATATATATATATATATATATATATATATATATATATATATATATATATATATATATATATATATATATATATATATATATATATATATATATATATATATATATGGGATAGTTTTTCTGCATCTGTCGGATGAGACACAAACTAATTTCCGCTGTCATTCTTTTATGTTGAAACATTGAGAAACGTCATTTCCCCGGCCATCTTTCGAAAGCTACGGAGTTTTGGACTACAGATGTCACTGTAGATCGACAAATTATGACGATTCCTTTATTTAATTGAAAAATAGCCTAGAAATATTATACTACAGATCTATACAGATTGCAGGATCAGGCGTTTCTTTATATTTTTCAATTTAAGTAATGTTTTCATTTGGACATTATACGCTGTCGGGCGTTTCTAATGTGATGGGATAGTTTTTCAGCATTAAACACATGCTTAGGTACATATGAAAGCGAACACACTTGTAAACAGGTTTCAATTGACTAGATATATACAACTTTCAACTTTTCGATTGGCAGATGTTTTTTGACTGGCATTAAGATTGATTTCAATTGTGTATTCAATAGAAAACACTTTTTCCTTTAGAAATTAGAATTAATTAAAATTAAGATATTATCAAATCCTTAACTTCAATTCGTTAAATTATTCTTTTGCAATATTGCTTTTCGTTTTTGTCAGTTTAATTTTGACGTAATATATTTTTAACGAAGCACAGTCGGTGGTTTCGCAAAAAAAAATCAAATGTGCTCGACGCTATTTAAACATATGGCTCTGTGCAAGAACCGGCGCAATATTTGAACTTTTAAACATTTCTCTAAATAAACTGAAGCTGAACTTGTAGTTGCGGCTTCTCGGCAGTTTGTGCACGTTCAGTATTCAAAATGTGTTCTCCGCAAAAGCTAAAACGGTGACCTCTCAGGGTTTAAAATCGTTTTATAAAATAAATAAAAAATGACCTCATTTATGTTTTTGGAATAAAATAAGTGGATTGGAGCAGTTTTCTAATCTAGAATACGAGTTTTCTTTAACGAAGGAAAGAGTTTACTGTGGACACATTATTTTCATGAATATTTTACATTAATTAATTTGTAGTGTCTGATATATATGTATTTGTATAATTTTGTATAAATCTGTTCAGGGAAATTATTTTTTATATTTAGGGATTATGTTGTTATGAATCATAATTTTAACTCTTGCTCATTTTACAAGGTAATTAGTTCAGTCATAAAACATGAAATCTAATACTATTTATTACCGAGACAATAATATGAAGTATATTAATATTTTATTTTAAGAAACTGTATTTGACTCTCTAGTTCTTCAAATTTTGGTTTAGTTATTACTTCAATATTATCAATATGCATTAAAATAAATAAATCTACATTAATTTATTTTAAACAAACCAGTTTTTAAAAATGACAATTTAACTGTAGTCAATGTGGCAATTTAATACTTCAAATGTCTATTAATTATTCATAATTTATCTTTGACGTAAATTATTTGCATTCTATACTATATCGTAATACCTTATTTAAAATGAAACATAGTCTCTGACGTAAAGTATATTATACGTAAGAAAATTATAAAATCAATTCAAAAGATAATTAATGAAACATCATTTGATCACCTTCGAGTTCCCGAAATCGTTCAATGCATTTTGCTAGACGTGTAAGATAATAAATTAGTGAAACAACATTTGAAATTCTTAATTAAAGTCTGCTCAAAAAGAGCAAAGAGTTTTGCTATGGGAAAATAATTTCCGCAACAATCCCTAGTTCGCTGATTCGCACCATTAAATACAGGTTTCGTGGCGGAATAACAATATTATCGTCACAGTCCACTGAATTTTACGCCATAATTTATGACTGTTTGTACTTAAAGCATAGCGTACCTATTCATTGAATGCATTTTGTATCCCATTAATACCTACTCACAATAATTACAGTCTTATACTAGATACTTTTTTATACTTAGGTATACCAATTTAATGTTCAAAATCATACGTTGTAATGACAAATACATATTATATTATATAGCAACACATCGTGTAGTTATATTATTTGGATTAATAGAGGAATTGAACCTATTAATTAGCAAATTAATTTAATACGCTGAAGGCGTATTCATCTACCAATCCACCTCCATATTATTTTTATCTTAGAGAAGAACAATTAGGATTTTATCAGACAGAAAGTTAACACAGTAAAGAACTTGCAACTGTGCAAAATATTTCTTCAAAGAATGACAAGATTACTGAAATTTCTTAAATATTTCTATTTATAAAATAACTTCGCGAAATAAACGACGCTGAAGGCTAAAGTGGCGAACGGTTCAAAGGAGGCGAGATCTCCAGGCAGAATAACACTGCTCGAGAATATAGTTAGAATGTCCCGAACACGATCTGACAGCTATATACAATACTTATTTTTATTATGTATACTATCGACAGCCGATGATGGACTTTTTGACATTTCATTAAGTAACATATCTTCACCGATTTAATATTGCCTCCTCTGCCTCATGTCAGTTCTGTCAGTGCCCAAACCAAACATCGGAACATATCCTGTGGGATTGTTGCCACCCAATGGTGTCCTCTTATATGTAGATCGGAGCTCCTCGCTGCTGTCCGTGGGCCTCTTCAAGGTCCCATTGGTCACGCGGATTTTGTGATCTCGAAGAACATTTTTAAAGCCTTTAAAAAGTTTTGTCACAGTTATGGTGCCTTACTATTGTTAGATTCCCAGTAGGTTATTTTTTTACAGAAATTTTGTTCTAATCCCTGATATTTCTCATTGAAAAGATCTGAAGTCCACAAGTGTGAATCTTCCATTCACATTCGTCGATTGTTCTTTTGCACTATGGTGCCGAGAACGCTAATCTAGAGGGCTCCATGAGCTACTTTTCGTGATATGCATTTTTTTCTTGTCGTTCACTTAGCGTTCTGTGAAGGGGCCGTTTTCAGTCCCCATATGCAGAGCGGGTGGTGGTGGGAGTAGCGAAATTAAGTAACATATTTTTGAAAGATTTGGAAATATAGGCAGTTAAACACATAAATTCATCATAAAAAATGTTTTTTTCTTAATAAAAAATGTTTGAGAAACTCTGAAACCAAAAAAAAAACTATTCAAGATTTTGTATTTGTCTATATTTATACCTACAAGCATTCAGCGTTCTAGCTTATATGGTTTTTGAGATATATGGAAAAATATAGTAAAGTTTCAATAGTTGATAACCCCTGACTGAAACAATAATTCAAATTTCTGAGTATAAAAGTTTTGTAGGCCCTTTTTTTTCTATACATGCTATATATTCTGAAATTTTTGGTTTTGTGCATTGAGCGAATCAAAAGCTAGAAGGGGGGGGGGACACACATACAGACAGATACACACAAAAAACTTCAAATTCTGAATTCATCCATATACATATATAGAACATATCTGCTACGAAACCTCTAAGTTGGTGTTATTGGCATGCAAAAAGTCTACTACGCCATACAAAATGTTCCTTCATAAGTTCATACATGCGTCTTAGCTCAATACTGTCGATTCATTAAGAGAATTAAATTCTCTTGAACGAATCGAGAGTTGGATTTTACGGGGTCGAAAAACAAATCGTTTTTTTCTATGGGTACTCAAAGATTTTGTCATGAGGATGGAAAAAGTTATTTGGTTGTCGATGTTTTATGTTAATGATTCTCAAATGCATCATGATTTCGTGTAATTGCTTTTGTATTGGTAGGTATATGTACTCCAACTTGTAATCAACAAATTTACTATCAATGTCGGATAGCCTCTGGGACACAAGATAATCTGAATACAAATCAAAATACGAGAAGGTTATTCTGTGAGAATTGCACAACCAATTTCCGTTCCATTCGGTTAATACCTTCGCAATAATGTATAGGGAAAATTGATGGCATAATCTAAAACACCATATTGAATGATGAATATGAAGGACTGTACTTAACGAATAGAAGTGATTTCAAGCTTGCATATCAATCATTTCTTCTTTGAAAGTCGTTTAATAAGTCTTTCATTTTTTTAGATTTATTTGCCTTTTAATTTTCTTATAAAATCAGAAAATTAAAAGTTCCAACGCTTGTTAGATATCTGTTTCATTTAATTTTTCGCAATATATTTTGTTTTTCTAAAAGTCTCAGAGATTAGTAACGTCAAAAAACAATTATTTTTTATTGTCTGTTTTTTTTATATTTCCTTCCTTATTGAATATAGGTATAAAAAAGATAAGTCTGACACCTGGGAATGGTTGCATTAACCAGTGCGCATTGCGCATCCCAAATTGAAGATTTCAGTATCATTTGTATCATAAATCCTTTTTGTGCTCTTATACCATCCATCTGATTACAATGAAACTTGGGGATTTGTTCAGCGCACACCCGGGAAGATGACCGTCTCACAGATCCAGACTGTAAACACAATTAAAAGCCGAGTCTCCACCAGGAAAGAAACCCGGAACCTTTGACTCAGTAGTCAGAAGTCCAACCAAGTGAGGCACGAAGGCAGACATTCGTATAGCTATACATGCAGGGTGTGTCTTCTGTTGATAATACGGAATCTTTGAAGCGTTTTACCTAACACACAATATTTTATGAACAGAGCAAAGTTCTATGCACTAGTGGTGAGAGTGAATATATTCAGTTTGCCATACAGAAATAGTTTTAAGTTTCTTGTTCTGGCAGTTCCTATCAAGAATGCATTTTCCTCAAAAGCAGGAGAGTCAAACATGCAGTACCCGCAATACACGGGCAGCATAATGAAATATTCTTTGGATTGAATTTATGTAACAAATTAAAAATTTTGTTTTTTTTTTTTTGACAGGACGTCAAATGTTCTGGGTGGTGCATGTATGTCGGATACCTCATGAACTTGTTCTAAATTTGCTCCAACAATCGGAATATTTGATTTCAGTATTTTTATTTTTTTTTTTTTTTTATTTCAATGTAAACAGAAAGTCATAACAGAGAACAATAAATTACATACATATATAACACAATTCAAGGACCAAAAACTGTTTACAGCTTATTACTAAATAGTGAAGTGCACTTTAACAATAGGCGTGATGACAGTATGTAAAAATCATTGAAATTATAATTTTATAAAATAAAATAGGTTATAAAGATTTGAAAAAATATATTTCTTTTCATTTTAAAAGAGCGAATAATATTAATATTATTAAAATAAAAATACAAAATATGTAAGTCCGCCATTTTATGAGAAACACCAATCAGAGTGAATCAAATATTGTGACGTCACAGTTTCAATACAATATAATATACCATTTTTTAATTATAAATTAGCTATAAACCACTTGTTAGCTAATTAATAATTCAAAAATGGTTTATATTAACTACCACAAAATATCCGCCGAATCATTAAATGATATCAATATAATATATATTATGAAATTACTTTGCATCGAAAAAAGACTTTTGCTCATCAGAATTTAGAAACGTAAAAACTTACATATAAGCGTATTTTTATTATTCTATGCATATAAGTACTTCATTTATCTATAATTTAAATACAACTTACATACATCTTGAAAATCGATAAAATATGTTCCTTCTTCTCTCTACATTATGTGTTCATAAACTAAAAGCATACCTACGCGGTACTGTGGTAAACATGACATGTGTAAAGCTGCGTTGCACCGCTCAATTGCGTCGATTCTGTTCACTGCGACGGGTGTGTTAACTCACTCCTTCGAAAAGTATTGGCTAAAAGGTAAGCTAGTTTTATGTTATTGTCTATTACGTTGTTTATTTAGTAAGTATGTAGGTATGTCGGTTAAAAAGCAGGCAACTCAATAACTCAATACCCTAACACTGTTCGCATCAAGGTTCGCATTCTCCCTGTCTAGCACTCACGACTCACTGCGCCGTGAGCCAATACATTTCGAAGGAGTGACTTAACACACCCGGCGCAGTGAACTGGGTCGATGCAATTGAGCGGCGTAACGCAGTGGTGTTACACAGGCCTAATGCCTAATAGGCGGGAAACTTAAGATGGCGTATTTTGACGTTTGGACATTCATGAAGTTCTTTTTATGCTTATTGCCTTATTAATGGTAAATATTTTGTAAATCAATTATAGTATTGAGAGCTAAACGTGGGGGAACAAATACTGTTTTTCATTGTAAACGCATACTTATTAAAATACACTTTCTGGGTCTCGCCGTGCCAAATTTAACCACTTATTTCTCGTTTATATTCGCGTGGGACGAAAACAAATACCTCAGTAAGTATTTTTTTTTCGACGTGTTTGTACATTTTGGGACCGCACAACACTTATGCACTTTTGAATTTATTTTAAATACACAAATCGTCTTAGAATACATATAGTACATATAGTAGTGATATGCGGTTTACGAAACCGTGACGTCACCGTCAGCTCCGACGGACGCCATTACACTGCAAGCGTTTTTTGACGTAAATGTCAAATTGGATTTTGAATGGCAATTTTTGCTACTAAACCTTTATTTTATGTAGAAATATATATATATATATATATTTGAAAACAGTGGATGCGTAAAAACATCGTGAGATAGTTTTTCAAAATTAGTCATCATGCCTATTATAAACAAAACGCAGCATCGGGAGTTTCAAATGTCAAATGTCATTTATCATGCATGTCTCTTTTAAGGTTATATTTTCATCGAAAGACAACAATTGGGCAGTGGAGTAAATAGTGATCTGTGACCTTTTATTGGAAATTTTTAATAATATTTTTATAAATTAACCTCTTTGTGAATGCATATTGTCATCATAAATAATGTCAACTGACATATTAGATACCATAGAAACACATAGAAGTCATCCTTCCACAGATAAAATATAAGTCAACATATACTATAACTGTCAGAGCGTTTTTCTCCCGACGATTGTACCGATCGTTTGGTGCGTACACTCAACGTTCAATCTGAACCCCACAGAGTGTCTTTCGAACCCCACAGAGTGTTTCCGGTCATTATGAACGAATATGATTACTAGGTCGAATGAATTATTTGCTATTCCTATGTGTAAGACTAATTATGCGCAGAACTCTTTTGTCAGACGTAGTTGTAAATTATATAATTATGTCATAGTCTGAAATCGATATTCTAAATGACGATTTTGCAGCTTTTAAAAGAAAACTTTATAATGTTGTGTGAAAAGAATTCTTTTAAACTTATATGTGGGTACGTTTTAACTGTTTTCTTTTTTTTCATTTCTTGACTGGTTAATTGGTTATTTATTTTACTACTTTTGTTTTTTATTATGTTATATTTTATTTCAATCTTGTTTATTCTTCCTCCTGCTACATACAACTGATGTTCTTTTTTTTCATAAAGTATTTTATTGTTAACCATTTATGGAAACTTTGCTGGTTTATTTGATTAGTATTTTGTACCATTACAACTTATTAATAAAACTGTATGTTTCCTTGATAAATAAATAAATAAAAAAAATCGAGATCTAATAAATATTTTCCTTAAATACAATAAGTCTTTGAATTATGAATCGACACGGAAGCAGCTGTTTAATTGAGTTGACCGAAAAACTTTTGTTTTCTTTATAGAAATAAATAGAGTTTTCAACCCCTGCCTTTAATATTACTAGAATGGTGTCGGAATGTAGCCATATTCACATACACACAGTAAATGGCATAATTCTAAGACGATGCTATTTCAGTGGTTAAACGTTCATTTAGTACAATAGAAAACACCAAAACAACATCAAGAAAAGGTTTTGTACCAACATAGGTATATAATATCATGTACTTAGGTTATTTAATATTTTGAATAGAAGCGTGCAAGAGCTAAACTGTATCGCAAACAATACACGTCATACATACTAAAACATTTCATGTTCAACTACACCTATATCAAAACAACGTCATTCTTTATTAGAGATTATAAACTGATCGACACATTATAAACATGTTCCAATTACAAATGGTTTATCAGATTTAGTAAACGAATAAGTCTGATACTAAGACTACAGAATTCTCGGAATTTAGTTCCAAAAAAATCTTGGAAAGTAATAATTTCTAGGAATCATAGACCGACCTTCACTGATTTTAATCAAGTTTTTATGCCTTCATAACATTATGACATAATATGAGACATTGATAATAATTCGATTAAAAATTAAAACATAAAGAATATCAAAAAAACATTATATCATGCCTTCGTTATATTCGAGCCTGGAAATCCAGACGGTCGAAGAGCTGCGCCATACTGCCCAAGATAGAGAAGCATTTTCCCGATAAGTAAAATTTCAGAATTTAGATGCAAAAACGATTAAATTATAAGCTGAAATTAAATGATATTTTGTGTTAGAATATCTGGTTGCACTAATCGAAAAACAATAAGTTGAACCATTAAATGGATTAAGCCGTAATATCGAGCCCCTAATTATTTCATCACTTAAAGAAAGTAGATTATAATATATAGTTATAATTTTATAAAATGATTCTGAATACCTTTTATCCTTCTTTTCATACGTCTCTGATTTTAATGCATATTTTTTCAATTAGGTACTTTTATCTTTTCTAGGATATAAAGGAGTCGCTCGTAAAAAATACTTACCTTTATGTAACTATGATTTATCCTGTGTGACTACATATACAAAGTTTCTCAGTCAGAATCTCACTCAATTCCAACTCCTTATCCGTAGAAATAAACTGGCTATGAAAAGTTTCAGTAGAAATTCACCTTACCTGCGCTAAATGTTTACTCCCAACTTTAAATTAATTTTTCCTCCAGAGTGAGTAAAACTGTGATCTTTTGTATGTTTCAAAGAATCCCTTCACAGTCTTGAGAGTTTGTCTAGTTTCTGGTGTAGGTATTGAAGCACTGTAGTAAGAATTCTCTCATGCCATTTATAATTAAAGCGAAATGTGAAGGAAATATAAATCTTTTTGCGGTGTAGGTATTCCTATCTGAGAAAACACAAACACAGCATAGTAGGTAAACGTACTGACTGATAATATTTTTTGTAGTATAAAAATGCATACCACTCTCAAGTGTAAATATATATATTATTTTTTACGACATCTATTTCATTTTTATGCAGATTGCACAATTAAGTGTGTATTATTTGCAATTAAATATAAATGATTAAATAAACACGTTGATGTTTTGATAAAAATAAGTAAGCTTAATTATTTTTATTGACAAACTTTTTGACACCTCAAATGAGACGAAATTGGGATATTATAAAAGAACCAGGAACTCAAGCCACCTACAGGGCCTACGACTTGTCATCGTCTGGTTAACGTGATCACTTTATGCGCTTGCGCAACGTTCACCAATTATGCCTTCTTATTGAGTTCCCTTACCAATGTAATTTTCGAAAGTTCTATATATTTGAATAATGTGTAACAATTCACCTGAAAATAAGGAAATATAAATTCATAAGGGAACTCAATAAGAAGACATAATTGGTGGACAGGTCGTAAGCCCTGTAGATGCCTTGAGTTCCTGGTTCTTCAATAATATCCCAACTTCGTCTCTATTGAGATGTTAAAATGTTTGTCAGTAAAAATATCATTTGATTCCCGACAGGGAAAAAATCCAATGTTTGCGTATATGCAATTTAAAATAAAATATTCGATTTAAGAATTGTTTATATTTAATTACTTCTCATAGTTGTGACAATAAATAACATCATATTGTATAATACTCAAAATTAAGATAGTATATTTAACTACACATCACTATTTCACTTTTGTTCTCGTAGTTCATAGACTGTAAATAACATCAAGTTATATGACACTCCAAAACAACTCTTCATAGAATAAAACTCACTGAAACAAAATAACTGTAAACTTGGCAGTAAAATAGAAAACTTTCAACATCTTATTTAACCATACAAATAAAACACATAAGATGTAAAAAAATGTGGAAAAAAGTTGTTTTTATTAATATTACACTTGAACGCATACATGCGAGATATTGTCATAGCCAGGCCCGGATATGCAATATGTTCAAAATATACGAACTGTCGTGGAAAGCGCACAAAAATGGAGTATAATAATAAAATGAAAAGATTCGGAAAAAACAAAATATATACAAAAAATCTATTTAATTTAAGATTATTTCCGAATTGCAAAAATAGATCCTTATTAATGCTCGAAGAATCACTTTAGATTTTTTAAACATAGATATTCGGAATCGATAGGGTTGATAGGGACTCCATCAGAGCCTAATTCTTTAAAGATGAATTTTACACTTTGATAAAATTATAAATCAAATAAATCAAAGGTGGGTTGATTGAGTTACAATTACTTATGTTGTTATTCTCATTTATTGTATTGTAAAAAAAATATTGTACGTTGCCCATTTTTTTAAGTAATAAAAAAAAATTCAAAATTTTGTATTTAATACAAAGTGTAATAATTGTTTAAGTATCTACCATTTTTTCGTATCATGTATATGTGTGTTCTGTATTTGAATTTGTTTGCTGTATAAAACAACTGCGTTTGACATTGGCTGTATGAATGTAATCAACGGACACGTGATTTTTTTTCTATTTTTTATTTTAACGTGAAGAAAACTTTGAAACGTGTGTCGTATTTTTTTTTATTTACTTGTTTATAATATGCGACTATCAACGATCCAAAGCTGATAATGTTTTTCAACTACGAATGAATATGAAAAGGGGCATATTTTCAATTACGTGCACCGGGCGCCGTAAACTGCAGATCAGGCTCTGGGTTAAAGCAGGATAGGATAAATACAATGAACATTGTATGGGAAATATAAACGAAAAATTCATGTTATTATTTAGATAGGGGTGGTAGCGAGTGTTTTGTTCGGTGGTTACAATAAAAACGAACATTTCTTGGGGGGTAATGAATAAGCCCCTGGTACCTACTTCGGTAACGACTGGGGCGATAAAATAAAACCAATTTTTGAAGAAGGAAATGTATACCGAAACCTACATACCTTAGATATCAGGGCAGCATCAGCAGTTTTCGGCCTCTGGTGCACTTATTTCAAAATATTATTTATTCATTAATGAAATACATATGGAGATAGAAAGAAAGAGATGTTCACCACTCTCATGAGATGCAAAGGTGCATACTTTGACCACGATTTCCATGCGCTTCTATAACTCATACTGAAAGGAAAGATAGAGAGAATACGGGGTATGGGAAGTAAGAGAACAGCGTGGCTTCAAAATCTCAAGCAGTGTTTCATGATTCCTCACTCATTAGTTTGGCACCAATGACCGCCAAACTACGTTAGGAGAGGTACAAGAACAATGAAATACAATAACTATTTAAGCTATTTCTCGTTCAAAGCATACACCATAGATAGTAATGTTGTTGTCCATATTGACATTACTAAATACACACGTATTCAATGTTAGTATAGACAACTCATGTATAGCATCTCCCTTCTTAAGTTAGAAATCTCAAAATCTATACATATATTACAGATATTCATTTTTTATAAATTTCCACTTCTTATTCTGGAAAGTCATATTTCTTTTCATATTTTTATTTTGTATTTTGTTTTGTTTTGATTTTCGGCGTACGTAATTATACACGTTTACAATAAAATGTTAAGATAGTTTTCGTGCTAGCAAATCGAGACAAAAACACAATTAAAATAATGTGTAAAATAATAAACAAACCCGGGACCAAGACTGATTCAGGAGTCAGATATATATCTAACTGTGTGAGTTCATGTATGTATATTTGGTGCCCATATTTCTTTGCATCTAGCGCAACTACACCGTTCGGACCTGTTGTGGATCCGACCACGCCTGCCTTATATCTACATCCATTCTGTTCTGCATGGGGGCATAATAAAAATTTAACCTTTTTGTTTTGAAACACATAAAGAGAAGTTTTCCCAATGTGGTATTACGTGTCCCGATTCATTTCCATATCCCGAGGGAAGACGATTCATTCCAAAGTCCCTTGCGACTGCGGTGTTTCGCTACGAAACACACTTCGGATGTGTTCGATTTTTGCGAGTTCATCTGTTGAATGTTGATAGTGATTATTATTTTATTTATTAAATATACGAATACGTATACCTGTACAAAAATATACGTATACCTGTACAATTTATGTAGCCTTAATGGAAATATTTATTATAGAATATTTGCCGGAACTAATTACTTTTCTTACACTGCTTACGGGAGTTTAACTTTTTCTTATATATTACTTAAAAAACTCCAGTAATACGACCCTAATGAAAATTGAACGTTGTGAACTTTGTTCCACAATCGGCATTCATGTAACAGTTAGATATCTGTGTTGTAGCAAATACACTGTATGAAGTGGTTAAAATCGGGAATGGAAGGTAAACAGCATTTCGACGGGAGCATAGAACAATGAGGGTAAAATTGCACTTACCGCCCAGTCACGACGAACCAATTTATGAATTTGAACTTGACCAAATTTGAAGCACAGGACACGATAAACCACACGAAGAAACTATGAATTTGAATTTGAAGAAACTACATATGTAGAAAAATACTAAAAACGAATGTAAACTTATAACTGTAGGTGAAGCGCACTATGTCGACTCTCGAAGTTAACTCTCTGCACTGTAGGTCTATACTGATTGTAGGTAGTTTCGTAGTTTTTTATCTCTACCACACTTTCTCTCGGTTAGGCGGTCATGCATTGTCTATGATAGGGATAAGGAGAGGATTCAAATGGATATCCCTAACAATCTAAAATTTGAGCCAAAGGTCCAAGTTCAATTCCTGGTAGTGACACAGTTTTAACTTTGTCATTATTGTAATAGAAATGATCTACATCGTAAATCTCAATAAAGTAGCAACATGATAGTATGCGCGTGATAAAAATATATTGGACTGTTAGATGTCCCGAAACAAATACAAAACCAAAATCAAACAAATACTTTGCTTTATAATATGATTGATTAGTTTAAGAGGGCATGTAAACCTTAACATAGCATTTCAAAATTAAATTTCTCAAATATGTTGTTAAACAGTGTGTTTCTAAGTATGTGCAGTATTTCTCTAGTGAATTTCCGTCACATAATTTTATAATTCAGCATAAATTCCCTTAAAAAATATTATTCCCTTTATGATACCAAAACTTTATGTCGTAGAGAAATAACTCTTTTATGTGCTTAAATAGTGCATAAAATCAAAGTGAATGACATATTTTTATCATTTCCAGTGGGAGGCAAGTCTGGTCAACTGTCGGAATCAAAACCATCCATATTTACCCCTATCATGGATATAACTATCTTATGGAGTTATATAATATTTTAAGATGTAGAACATCTTATGGAGTTATATAATATTTTAAGATGTAGAACTCCATAAGATAATTATATCCATGATACGGGTAAACATGGATGGTTTTGATTCCGCCTGTTGTCGAGACTTGCCCCCCAGGATTGTTCTTAAAATACAAGATATCAACAAATTTTAAGTTTTCGATAATTTAAATCATATATAAATTCCATTATCCCTTACGGAGCATTAAAATGAATTATGCTATTTTAATATATCATATTAATTTTCAGTTACCAGATTTAGTGTTATATGCCCCTTAAAGGAACACCTAGTTTCGGGAGAGCACTCCTCTCATCGACAGGTGTAATAAATGGTTTATTTTGCACGATTATTTCGATTTCAAAACTTTTTACTCGCCCTTCGATATATTATATCTCTAAATAATACATTATTAATTAACTAAAAATTTAGGTGGTCCGATGACCCAAAACATATAACGATGTGAATATGTACATTGAACATAGTTTTAATATCTCGGACGGTGACCAAGGAGGGACAGACAGTGCCATTAGTCATCAGAGACGGAAGTATTTCCAACCCTTGGCTACCTCAGAGGTTAATGGCGTTCTCCCGTAGATTTGGAGGCTGGAGAAACTAACCCCAAATATGGAAACCCTCCGTTAACCTTCTCTTTCCGAAGGCCAACCCGGTCTCAATAAAGGCAATTTTCAACATAACAAAACGGGTATTATTAAACTTTTGAATGATGCAGGTTTGTAAGTACCTTCATACATCAATTTGTTTACCAACCAAATTATATAAATATATACGATTCATTCTTCTTCTTCTTTTTCACCCTGGCCATTTATTCCCATTATGTGGGGTGGACTTCTCGTCTCCTTCGCGCAAATCTACCTCCCGCAACTCTCTTTTGATGGTGGAGTGCCACGTAGTCAGCGGTCTGCCTATAATTCTCGCTTGCACTTGGATGTACATCGCTCTGCATATCATATTGTCCTCTGGTCGCATTATGACGTGTCCATGTCATCTCAATCTGCTCTCGACCAATTTATCGGTGATTGAGGCCACGCTAACATGACCATGACATGGGATATGAAAAGGGGAATAGGCCGGCCCCAGAAAAGGTGGGCCGATGATATTGTCCCTGTCGCTGGAAGCAGATGGGTTTAAAAATCCCAAAAAAAGACGTGTGGAAGCTCTTAGAAGAGACCTACATCCAGCAGTGGAGAGATGGCTGAGAAAGAAGAAGAAGAAGAGGCCACGCTAAAGCTTTCTTTCATAAAAAGGAAATTCATAAAAACATTCCTGGATTTATGAAATATTGTTTACTTTCATTGTTTTTTTACTTTGTATGATATACAAAATTGTCAAATCAAGCTGAAATCAGTTTTAACATGCATTGTCATCGGAAATTCACAAATTCTGAAAGTTTCAGTTTTTTTGATTCGGGAAGTTAGTTAAAAATCATATTGATTTATTTAATATCCCATCTTACTGAATGAACAATTTAATAAAGATTTCAGATTAATACATATTTTCCAGGATACATTCCAGGATCCAATAGTCCCTGGACAGATAATATGAAATAATTCCTTCCGTCGCCATACTGAATCTATTGATCCATTTAATATAATGGAATTCCTGTTCCTTGTGACTGTTCTTAGTACTACTTCCCCTACTTTGTGCGGTTGCAATGGACTCTTGAACTATGACCATAAAGCGAATTCCATTACCCTTTGTGATTTTATTCGAAGACATCTATTTATCTGTGGCCGCCGTCGGGTGAAAAACCAACATGGATCTAATATCTCGTTGACATATTTTCCTTCATATTTTTTGTGTTGTAATATTATTTTTATCTTTTCAATATAGTTTGTTTTTATTTTTACGACGCAACCTTTCGGTTCAGACAGATTTTTTTTCTTAGTATCGTATTTTCGCGTATTTGAAGATAGATCATTTAAAATTATATCAATCGATAAAAAAAACAACGATAGAATATGATAAATTCAAAAGTAAAAAAAAAATGGTAATGAAGCTAAAATTCACGAAAAAAAGACTTGTTTTTTTATAAATAAACGAACCCTAATTCTTTGTGTTTTTTTTTTTTTTTAGTATATTTTGAATACTCGTCAAGACTTTAGCGAAAGAACTACATGAAATATAATGGATATTTTGAATACTCGTCATTACTTAAGCGACAAAATTATTTAAAATATGTATACATAATATTGAATACTCGTCATTACTTGAGTGAAAATCTACATACATCATTTACCATAGCTCATCGTTAATTTATTTGCTTATACCGCAAATTGTATATTCGATTAGACCGGTTTTTTATCGAGTGCTTCTTTCTCAAGACTGATGACAACTGGGGAAGAAACGGTTACTTCTAAACAGTAATATAATATAAAAGATCATTCATGATTAGAACAAAGTGAATTTGTGATAACTAAAAACTTCACATTTTTGACTCAAAGGACATAAACATGGAGCATTTATTGAAAAAGAACGACCAAATATTCGTTGTCTCATTTTCTAAATGTTTGCAAAATGTATGATAAATCGTTTTCTATGCTAGTGAATCGAACACCCCATTTTCTATTTCCGTATAGTTTATATGGGACGATTTGACTGCACTCTCTATGTTTGTGGTTATGTACTTTCCGCTAGTCTCATTGTCTGACATGAATTGTGAGGTTTCTCCACTATTCAGGGTTTGTACCACAAACCCACACACATACATCACCTTTTTTTAATTTGCTTCACACATAATCCTATTGATTTCATGATATATTGAGAATTCTGCTGACAAAGAGAGATATTCCGCCTACTGAAGTTTTCTTTACTATAATGAATTTCCATACGCTGTACCACCATTTTCGCATTTTTCTACCACATTTTATACATTTTTATTTAATTTATATTATTTATTTTTTCAAATTGAAACTTAAAATATGTGAAATAAAAATTAAGTACAGAATGTAAATTAACTTACATAAATATCCACTCCATACATATCATGATAAGTAGAATATTTATAGATATATGTAATTCTGTTTGTCATCATACTATGTATATGTGTGTATGTGTGTGAGAGTGAATGTGTATTTGTGGTGCGTGAATATGTGTGTGTGTTGTGCATATGTGAGGTTGCATGCATATGTATGGTGCATAATGATAAGCCTATGAATTAAGTGTTTTTGACTTTTGACGAATTCCATTTTTTTATAATTGTTAGCCAAAATATATGAAGAAAAAAAAATAATTCAAATATAATATAACATTTTTTAAATAAACCACCTTACTAGGCTGACCCTGTTTTGAACATTTTGAACATGTAAATTTTTTTTTCTTAAATTTTATACCTATTACAAAATATTTTTTATTGTTACCTACTGTTATTCTTGTTATTGTTACTTGATCATGTTTGCGCAGTATATTATGCACTTGTTTTTTTGTATCCATGTTTATTTGGCAGTTTATTTCTGTAGTTTTTCGTAGTCGAACAAGAGTAATTAGTGTCCCTGAAGCGATAATACTAACAGCGTTATCTACCACTACCAACCTTACTGAACCAATTGTTGTATTTTAAATTGTTATGTTGTGGTTTCTGTGTGATTCCTGTATAATGTTTTATGTGAAGAAGAAATAACATACCTATGTTTATACGAAGTGTGCGGGTGTGTATTATTTTACAAAAAGAAGCAGTCTTGTCTCACAAAAAAAAGGGAAGAGGAAATAATTAGTTAAAATTTTCATATTCATTTTTGGTACATATTATAACTCAATTTACTTTTTCATTACTTTGTTTTCACCACATTTATCGTTACTACGGACAACTAGAGTGAATTTATAGAGAGTTGAATGTATTACTTAAAATGTTTACAATAATTATAAAATAATTTATAAAGATTAAATCAGAATACTACCTAAAATGAAAATAATTTATTTGGTAAAACATCAGCGGTTTATCATAGTTGATTACAATGAGTTGTTTTGCAGTTCAAATCACGCAATTTCAATTAACAAATGAAAATATAGCGGTGATTATAATATTATGTCGCTATTCTATACCGAAACAATTATTTTGATTATTTGATTTGAATATTCAATCATCTATTCATTTTATTACTATGATTTTTGATGTTTTATAATATCTTGACACAGTTTAGTTTGTTTATAAATTGCATTATGGAGTTTTGTTAGGTTGGAATAAATTGCCTTATGTCAAAGCCCGCCAGGGAACAGTATATATGTACTAAAAAGAAAATACATAAAAATATTTTAGACATTTTGCTATACACATTGCAAAACAAATTTTAATAAGGCGTTTGTCTCTATGAAACTATTTAGCAGTTGAAATATTATTTACATAGCAGTTGGTAAATGTTTTAAAATAATCCTCTCTTTTTCATTTCTATCTCAGCAGCGTGTTATTATAAGTTTTTAAAAAATATCAGCAACCAAATATTAAAAAAAAATTATTTATTGATGTTATTTTAAATATGAATCTAATTTTTTTGATATCTATCAATTGCAATAAAGGTGTTTTATATTTCTATTGTTGTTACCAACAATCTTCTTGTATTTTTCTTTAAATTTATAACTAAAACAATTTGTACACATTTTTTTAACTTTCATTAATTTGTCTCTTTTATAGAAAAGTAATACGTCTTTTTGTTAATTTTTCATCCTATTATCCACAACCCTACCAAAGAATTTTAACTGATAATATTTTCTACTATTTCACAATATTTGTCATCACAAAGCCTTTTAAAGGAATTTTCATTTGATCGGCATACAAGATGTCCTTTCCTTTCAACGCGGCTTATTTTACAAATGCCTCCATAATATGGACAGACAAGGAAGTATGACATTTCAAGAGATGTTTTCAAAATATCGTGTTTCAGCGGAGGTATTCTGTTCGAAAAACTTAAATATTCGGTAGGGTTTAAGTATCAGTCCGCCTAAATAATGGCAATCAACACAAGGTAACAAGGAATTGACATTTTACCCAATTGATAATTTTTATTTATTTTCAAAACATGTGTACATTATTTTTTAACCGTACATTTATTTTTCTTCTTTGGGTCTACTATTGAATTTTTTTTTTGTAAAGATAACGTCACGCACAAAAATCAGAAATGAAATCGCAAATTAATCGTATATTCCGTCATATACCGTCGTGCCTTTGATGACAGAATCCTCGTCATCATAAAATAACAAAATTAGAAAATAGACGTACCATTGCAGACACAACATCTCAACATACACATTATTGATGGTGCCATTGACTCTGAGTCTCTTGTTGGGAGTCTTCCAATTAATTGTCCCTCTCGTAATACTAGAACAAATCTAACTTTATTATTGCCTCTCTGCAGAACTAATTATGTCCAAAATTCATTAATTCTAAAGGCATGTAAAATTTATAATGTTTTTTTAAGCGTGTTGATATTTTTAGATATACAAAAATAAAATATTAAAATGCCAATTCAGAGACCTTTGGAGGTTTACGGTTCCTGATTCCTACTTTGTTCAGTTTGACTACGAATTTCACAACCTTCCTTTCCTTCTGTATGTAGGTTTACGGTATCTAGCTGATTCCTGTTTTGTTCAGTTTGACTACGAATGCCACAACATTCCTTTCCTGCTGTATGGACGTTTACGGTAGCTGATTCCTACCTTGTTCAGTTTGACTACGAATGCCACAACCTTCCTTTCCTTCTGTATGAAAGTTTACGGTAGTCGATTCCTGCTTTGCTCAGTTTGACTGCGAATGCCATAACCTTCAACTTTATATTGATATTGTATGTATCTCTATAGACAAGTGTATTTTTTTACTCTCCACTACTATCTTCCTCAAGGGGTAGGCAGTGAGAATCGAGCACCGCGTTCTTCTATCTTAACACATATCCATCGCCTCATCAACATTCATACGTTGTCTCATACATGCTCATCTTGCTCGAGAAGTTAATTATTTACATCAACTTTTCAACAGGTATCATGTAGAATGCATACTATGAGTTTCGTGACAATGTTTATAAGAGTATGGTGTTTTATGAAATTTTTTGTCTTTTGGGAAACTGATAAGTATTTACTTAAGAATCTTATAGAAATATATTTCATAAAAATGCATTTAGAGATTATCAACCTTTTTAGAAGAAATAATGTAGTTACACATATGGTAGTGAAGAGTTTTGTGTTGACCACAACCTACTTTATTACTTTTTATTAGTGGTTTAAGTTTTCGTCAATCTTCTTGAGCCATTTCACCTTGGAGGGGGGCGATTTGCACATATACCTAATACACAAATAAGTACACAAAATTACGCTCTGTGCAACCGGAAGCCTGTCTCAAGCTGTTTAACGATAATTTTTCATATATATGGTGTGTTTGTTTTTGTATGCATATAATCATTTTTTTTATTTGAAAGAATTATAATTTTTATTATGGTGGATTATCGGTTGTTTTATCTATAATTATAATAAAATATTTTTGCTATGCCAAAAAAGAGTTTCTGCATAATATGGTGAACTTGTCCCATGAAGGCACTCTCCGCCAGTCAAACCAGTCCAGTAGCGGAATTGCTTATAGAAGCAGAAAATCTGGCTTGCCTGAATATATTATGTTAAGAAATTCAAGAACAAGTATTTATTTATTAGTTTTATTGCAACCATATTACGTTATTAAAAATTAAACCGTTTGTAGATACGATGCTTTACAGGGCGACAAATGTAAATATTATATTTATTGGTACAGTTGGTAAGCCGTTCAGTTTCTGTGCGGGCGTCCTGGGTTTGATTCCCAGCAGAGGAGAAATTTATTTAAATTAATTTCTCACGCAAATATTGCTTCTCTAGGCTGGAAACACTGGTGAGTTGGAAGAGATTGCCATACGGCAATCAACTCGTCACTTGCGCAGGGTGCAAGGAAGTGTTCATTATTATTATTATTTAAAAAATATTTTTCATGGCCACTGAAATGAACAACGATGTTGAAAAAAAATTTTTTTTCGACATTTCCCAATTTTGGTCCAGGGTTTGCCTAGTCCGAAGGCTCTAGTCTCGCCCCTGCAAACCACCTAAACAAAATAGATAGTTTGACATTGGCTCCCATTTCACACCATTAAATGCTGTCAGTTGTGAATGAGAGGACCGGACACCAGAGGGGAGAAACGTGATGGGTGTCAGAGAAGAGGAGCTTTCAATATTTTTCCGAAAACACTTTACTCCTATTCAAATTGATGGCGGGTCCCCTTACAGAATAATGACTCGCATCAATTATGATGAAGAAAACCTCTTTTGCCTTCCAAGGTATGGGATTACAATACAGAGAAGGTACCAACTTTCTTTTTGCTGGCCGTCAAACGATCTACACTCCTAAAGCTTTACCTTCATATCAGTCTTTGTCAATATATTTTTTATATTTAATGATTCACAATCACAGACGGTTTGTTTTTAATTTATTTTTACTGAATTTTAAATAAATATGGTTGAAAAACATACATTTATTTAATCGTTATTTATTCTCGCCACTTTTTTTTATATAATGACATTATCTGAGGTTGACGAGTTCAGTATTTGGTGGTTTTAATTTACATAATTCGATGCAGGTTCCAACCTACGTCAGTCGAGCAACTCAAAGAGCATTCTTTTGGAGCTGTCGTCATTGGACGTCTTCATGTACCTTTTCAAGTAGTATATATATGCAAGAGCCCATCATTCATCATTTAGTATTTTTGGCAAGAGCTATTTCCATGTTCTCATGCCATATGCATTATTGTACACAGGTAAAACATATGTATTTCTATAAGTTGTTTAACTGTCGAAGGTTTTCTCTACGTGAGCTTACTTTAAATTGATTAATATTATCATATATTTTAATATGGCAATTTTTACTTTAGAGTATATAGCTATAACGTTACAGAGTTTGAATAGACCCTTTTTATTATTCTGATACGTACTTTTAATTTTATTTATTTAATAAAATAACAATTTAATACATTCATAATAATAATAATTACAAACAGGAGTATCTTAAAATTAAATTATGTAAGATCTATTCGTCCCTCAGTTGAGATCAAATCTCGTATTCGAGGGAGGAGCACAGTCATTTGTGCGGTTCATTTATTTCAATAACATTATAATATTATCAACAATAACACGCATAGAGTTACAATTAATATTACGTGAACTGGTGAACAGTTTACGGATGAATCCAATTCTCACCAATGGAGCATACTCTAGTACACGCAAGCGCACACTTAGAACAGCGAACTACAGCTGCCGTTCGCAGAGCCCTAATAGTATTCATTGTTCACCGTCCACCGTCACAATACAAATTATTTATTATTTATTATGATTTTAATTTTAGGTTATAGATATCCGCTAAATTTGTTTTGTATGTCCTGCCATAGCTACTCAGTCCATAGTTAATGATACTATCTACTAATGATAAATATAACACTCTTATGATTGCACACAGTAATTTATGTTTGAGAATGGAGAATTTTCATGCTATGGTTCGAAGCTTCCCACATACAAACTCTACATGTGGACGCCAGTTCATTCTATTGTCATTTATTAGTCCAACATACATATGTTGAGTTACAAAATCAATGTTTTCACAAGTATAGGTAGCAATATTTTTATGTAAGCAGATAGGTATGTTCATGGACGATGGGGATTGGTTTTTGAAACGACTTTTTATAAGAAGAACATTTGGTTTTCTGTGCGTTCATTACAAATCCAACATCATGCGCCCATTTACATAATAGGTTAAAATTTTCTTGCAATATTTGTTCAGCCGTTTGCAAGCTTTTATGCGCCACGACAATACACGTATCATCTGCAAATTGGTACACCGAGCCCTCCCTATCCTTTAGGACATTACACATATCGTTTACATAAATTAAATATTCAGTAGGTCCCAGGATAGAACCTTGGCCCGTGCCTTCATCAGTCAATTTTATGTTGCTGTACGAGTCAGCTATTTTTACCATTGTTTTTTTATTGTGATGGTAATTAATAAGCCATTTATGGAGAGGATTTACTTACAACCCTGTTTAAGTGGCGAATTTATGACAAAACGCAATTGTTTCTTACTAACCAGTATAATAATATCCAGCCTTGCAAGAAGCAAGATTTTCATGAGGAATGAATTTATAAATGTTGTTGTGTTCTCCGAAATGGTTGAGTTTATTTTATTTATTTATAAGATTTTTCCGTTTTAACAATATGACAAACTATACAAACAGGAAATGTGAAGTCACAGTGGTTTATTTTGCAGTACCTCATAAAATGTATATTTTTTATTTTTTATATTTATTTATTAAGAGGAAATACAATTACACATCACACATACATATTTTTGTTTCATAAATAATAAATTTGATTTATATGTGCAATCACAATATTCCCCATATATAGAGAAGATACAATGCAAACATAGACGTGCATAGAGATCAAGATAGAGATAAAAGTAATACAATATAAAAAATCAATACTTATTGAAAAAACATATTATGAAGTATATGTAGTTTGGAATACACAAGAATGACATCACTCATATAACATTACTTCCTGAACAGTGCATTCCAGCCACACCCAGGTCCTAAGAGGTTGTATCAGTGATATTTTTTTTTAAATTTCCCTTTATATTAGAACCTTGTGTTTGAGAATTCAACAAATATTTTCTGAAAAGAATTTATGAATGATTAAGAATATATCCTGTTAACATCACTAAACTACCCCATTAGGGAGACAGCGTGATGGTTTGCAGTGAAAATTTAAAATATTTATTGTTTTATGTGTCATATCGTGAATGTACAATTTTCTATTTGTTTGCAATGCTTGTAATACCTAAAATAATTTTGATTTATCGTTAAGATAGACACATTTGAAAAAAAAAATGGAATATTTGCTTGTTTCGTAGATGTGCAAACCTTCCCCTTCTCCTCCGAAACATTTCAAAACAAGCCGATATCAATTCCAAGTAGTTACTTGATGAAGTAGAACAAAATGACTCTTTTGGCAATAAATTATCTCTTAATGTGTATATTGTACATATTGTTTTGTATATAGGTGTCTCTGGCGATATAATATTTAACTGTGATGATTTGTGTACAAGTACTGTACCTACATAATTGTCTATCGGGATTTAAAACTGATTGTTCTGCTTGTTTACCTCCATAAATTAATTTGCAAATAGCTGCTTCAGAACATATTTTTTTAGTGAAGCAGTGATCTTCTCTTTACAAAATCTAATATGTATAATACTAAAAAATATTTTGAATATTGAATCAAAATATTGTTTAATCATCAAAATATCCAACTAACCTGAAATGAAAGCATTTTTTGCAAAGATAATAATATACTTACATCTCTTCCGCTGTAAGCGGATTTTCCATTCTCTTACATATTATTAAACTAAGAAAAGTTAAGCGATTATAATACAAGTACCTACGCTTTATTACGTAGATAGGTAGGTACTTATATGATTAAGATTGTCAGATATGACGGATTTCATTAGAGTTTCCTCCAGATAAAGAAGAAGAGATCTCATAAGAATCTCGATTTTCTCGAAAGCTTCATTAAGATATTGGATCAAATGTGGATTATTCGTAATATTTCTTATGTAAAGTATCTCGTCATGTAATATCCTCGGAAAGCAGAGAGAAATAATATACCAAATTTTCATTATTGGGATTTCACCGTTAAGGAATCGCAAAATTCCAAGTTTTTTTATTCCACTGCCGGAATGTATTAAAATTCATCGATGTTGGAAAAACAAAATTTAAGCCAGAATTATATATTTAAATAAAAAATGATAGTTTGATCTTTAGGAAAATTCGTGCGAAATTAGAATTTAATAATAAAAAACCTAATAAAATTCATATTCCGCACAATAAATATCGATTTATATTATTGCAAAATATTGTATAAATATAGTTATTTCCTTCAAAGACAATTTTCTTCGTTCAGTTAGTAAAAACAATGCTGAAATTGAAAAACAAATGATATTTAGTTTAGTGAATGTATGAGGATGTAAATATACTTGTTACAACGACATTCAAATTTTCAAAAAAAATACAAATAAACATAAAAATACCTACGTAATTAATATAACATTACTATACTATTTTTCCAACTGTCGATTCGTTCATGATAATTCAATTCTCTGAATGAATCGACATTATTAAGCCAAGATGCGTATACGAAGGAAAATTTTGTGTGGTGTAGTGGACTTTTTGCATGCTAATAACACCAACAAGAGGCCTCGCAGCATATATGTTCCCATACATGGATTTCCTCAGAATTCGGAGTAGAACATTTTATGTGAGTGTGTGTGTGTGTGTGTGTGTGTGTGTGTGTGTGTGTGTGTGTGTGTGTGTGTGTGTGTGTGTGTGTGTGTGTGTGTGTCTGTGTGTGTGTCTGTGTGTCTGTGTGTCGGTCCGTCCCTTATAACTTTTGATCCGCTCAATTTACAGAGCCCAAATATTCAGAATATATAAACAGTTATAGGCATACAAAACTTTTATACTCAGAATTGTGAATTTTTGTTTCAGTCAGGGGATATCAACTTTTGAATTTTTACTTTATTTTTCCATATATCTCAGAAACCATAAAAGCTAGAACGCTGAAAATTAGTAAAAAGATAGACAAATACAAAATCTCAAATCAGTTTTTTTTTAAAATTCCAGGGTTTCTCAAACATTATTTATTAAGAAAAATATTTTATTAATGATAAATTTATGAGTTTAACCGCCTGTATTTCCATTTTTCCAAACATACATACATACCATCATGCTGTTTTCACATTCTGGGTAGGATCAAAGGACTGACCTCCATACTATCCTATCTTGACATACATACCTAGGTACATGTGTTGTATAGAAAACCAAATATCTTAAAATATTAAATAATTTGTATTTATGGGTATATAGTTTGGTACTTATTCTTCAACTATACATACTATCACTATCGACAGTTGGATCTCATGTGTTACATGCAACTAGTTTTAAATAAATGTTCTTTATTTAATATTCTAAATAACGTTATAAAGAAGATATTTTGTTGAAATTCCAACCAACATTAATGTCCATAAAAACAAAAAAAAAATTCAGTGTCTTTTTAGACTATATCCATTTTATAATACACTAATGATGTTTTTTTTTACAAATTTTTCTCGAGAAACTAACAGGTACTATGTCAAATATTAATTAAACATTCACCCAATAACAAGTAATCGTCTCCGTATCACGAAGGCCGATGTTCTTTTGTTATTTTCAATACCTTTATTTTATTCAATATTCAGAATAACAAATTTGTTTATTTTATTCAAGATGTAGTAAACTAGACTCACTAGGTACTGCATATGAATTCAGATAAAATGTTACCAAGTTACCATTATCAAAAACCATTCACAGTCAGTTATCCTGCATACGGTGAATGGGATGGTAAAAAGGAATTTTAACCAAAAAATCTGGGATTTATCTGGTACACTGATGTATCAAAAACCTTCACTGCCACTGGAGCAGGGGGGCACAGCTGGGGACCAAGATTAATTTCTCACATAGTATTGCACAATTCCGAACTGTATTCTGCTATCATTATGGAATCATAGAATGTGCATCTCTTAGTAATGGACATAGGCCTCCCCTGAGACCTCCACAACTCCCTATCCTGAGCAGACCGCATCCATCCGCCTCAAGCCACTCGCCTTATATCATCAGACCACCTCGTTTGAGGCCTTCCAATACTTATTTTGCCCATTATACATAGGTCTCCATTCTAGCACTTTCTTAGTCCATTTGGTGTCTATGGTTCGGGCGACATCTCCTGCCATGTCCTGACATGAATATGTATAAGAGAATATAAATAGGAACAAAAACAGGAAAATTTATATTTTACAGTCATAGTCATACAGTCCTTAAGGCACTTTAATAATACCAGATTATATCAAAATGGGACTGTCTGAAGTACCTTGAAACACTTGGGGAATACAATTTATTTCATATAGAATGGGAACCTAGTCATACGGGTATAGAAGGAAACGAGGAAGCAGATAAGCTAGCGAAAAAGGTAACAGGGCTACCTTTTATAGGACCTGAACCATCACTTGGCCTATCTGCAACCACGATCAAAAGATCAGTTAAAGACTATGGACTACAGTCCAGCATAGAGAATTCTGAAAGACAAGTAGTGGGTAACGACAAGCGAAAAAAAATCATTTAAGGGCCCTACAAAAAAAGAACAAGGAATCTGCTAAATCTTAGTAGAGAACAATCTCACTGGTCACTGTCATCCAAAAAGACACCATTACATAATTGAGATCGTTGTTGGCCACAACTGTAACAAGAGAAAGAAACAGCCTCACGTGTGATCTGCGAATGCCTAGCTATTAATAGAATCCAGAAACAGACACCTGGGAGCGTTAATACTAAGACCCAAAGACTTGAGAGGCATCTCAATCTGCAAGGTATTATGTAGACTTCATTCAAAAACCGATGAAGTCTACATAATATCTTGCTATCCTTGCTATGAAGTCTACAAAAACCGAACTGCTATCGATATAAGAGCCCTAAAGGGAGGTGAACAATAAATCAAACATAGTCGCGGTGCGTTGGCATGTGGACCCACCCATTCCTATTAAAGCTGATTGGTAACCGGAGGGGTTACCAATCAACAGTAGTTAGTTAGTAACCAGAGTGGTTACTATTAAATATATGTGGTAACCAGAGGGGTTACCAGTAAAGAGAGTTTACTATATCCTAAGTGGATATGATTTGAAATAAGAACACAAGGACAGTGGTTTAGAGAGAAGAAGAAAGAATGGTCAAAAGTAACAATGAGTATATTGATCACAATTAATAGTTTGCTTAAAGGTAAATTTACAATTGATGAAATAACTTACAAAGGAACTTTCTCACGATGAGTAGGTATAACGAGCGAGTTAGCGGGTGTGTTCGAAGTGTCCGAATCTTCGCATGGTGAAGTACCATGGGGTCGAGAGATGACCGGTGGTCGAGAGATGAAGTGTCGGCGAGACGGCGTGGTCGAGAACGGCGGCGTGATGTGACGAATCGAAGTGACGGAAATACGGAAATGAAGTGACGACGTGTAAAGGTGTAGACTCCCTTAAATAGTGCTGCGCTGGGGGTAGCAAGTTCAATGTCCTCGAACTTTCTAGACTTATTTATTTGAAGTGTCATACCCAGTTGAGGAGTATTGTCACTTGTTTGACGTTGCGGGCGATGAACTCGGCCTACCGATAAACAAATGTAGGTACTTGCCGTCGCTAGGCGCGCGCTCGAAAGAAATTTCGAGATGTGGTCTTCCACACTATCTAATATCTAAAGTAATAAAGCAATCAAAATGTTAGTGTCTGTGTGTGTGTGTGTGTGTGTGTGTGTGTGTGTGTGTATGTGAGTGTGTGTGTGTGTGTGTGTGTGTGTGTGTGTGTGTGTTTGTCTCACGCCTTCTGAAAAACCAAGAGCATCTAAAAATCTAATTTATGTGCGAACGTGTACCTGTATACCTGATGCAGTGTCACGCAAAAAATAATGCGATAAAAATGCTGAATTTTAAAAATATTTCAATAATTATTTTTTTCATACAAAATTTTCCAAGTCGTATCTGTCAAAAAAGTGTACATTTTGCACGCAAATATCTGTTAGTTTAAAAGTTAGAAGTACGTATTTACACGAAAAAAATTTACTTTCAAATATAACTTAGCGTTTAAGTGAAAAATATGGTGAATATTTTGTATAATTATAATGTTTAAATTATTTTTAAAGTAAGCGTTTTGTACATAAATGCCGCCATTTTAATATCTTTTCATGCAATATTTCATTTTCCTACCGAATGAATATGTTCTTGAAAACAATAAACCTTTGAAATAAATATAATTATGATAATAAAATGAAACACAAGACATTACAGCAAGTTTTAAGACGTATATTGTAAAAGTCTGTTAATTATTAGTAAAGATATAGGCATAATAAAATTGCATAATTTGTATATAATATTTGATATTTCGGACAATTTTCATTTTTATGGCATCGAACAAACCAATGTAGGTACCTACATATTATTCAAAAAATGTCTACAAACCATTTGATATTTTTTACATGTTCTATGGTTACTATGGTAACGGACACATTCTGATATTCAAATAAAATTTGTTATAAATCGAATTCGAATTAATTTAGAACATCATTGTAGGTAGGTACCTACATACCTAATACTACTTAAAAACCAACAATATACTAATTTCGTATAGGAAAATTATTAAACTATCTTAGGTTAACTACAATACACATGTCATTCAATCTACAAAATATTTCCTATAGTGAAATTCTTCTTTTATTTAAGTAGACCTTTGGGTGATTTTTTATACAAACTATTTCTTGGAGTTTAATTCTTCTTCCTCTTCTTTTGTGAAGTCATTTGGGACAGTTCATAAATAAAGTATTTCCTATAGTCTAATTTTTCTTTTTCTTAATTTATGTAGACCTTGGGTGAGTTTTTATACAAACTATTTCCTATAGTCTAATTCATCTTCTTCCTCTTCTTTTATGTAGCCCTTTGGGTGAGTTTTTATACAAACTTATTCCTATTATCTAATTCTTTTTCTTCTTATTTTATGTAGACCTCTGGGCCAGTTTTGATACCAACTATTTCTTTTAACGTATTTCTTCTTTTTCTAATTTTATGTAGACCTTTGTTGAATTTTGTATAAACTAACTTCCTATAGTCTAATTTTTCCTCTTTTATGTAGACCAAGAGAGAGTTTTCATGCAAACTTTTCCTTTAGTCTAATTCTTCTTCGTCTTCTTTTATGTTGACCTTTGCGTTAGTTTTTATACAATCTATTTCCTGACGTATAATTATTCTTCTAATATGTAGACCTTTGGGTCAGTTTTTATATTAACTACTTTCTATAGTCTAATTCTTCTTTTTCTTATTTTTTGTAGATCTTTTGGTTAGTTTTTATATAAACTATTTCCTTTAGTCTAATTCTTCGTTTTCTTATTTAATGTAGACGTTGGGTGAATTTTATATAAAATATTTCCTATATTTCCATTCATCTTCTTCTTCTTTTATGAAGACCATTTGGTCAGTTTTTTATATAATACATTTACTATTGTGTAATTCTTCTATTGCATCTTTTATGTAGACCATTGGGTCAGTTTTTATTACAAACTATTTGTTATAGTCTTATACTTATTCTTTTTTTTCATTTAGTCTTTTGGGTTAGTATTAAGTCTTATAGTCTATTGTATAGAAATATTATAAACAACATGCACACTTGACGAAAATACATAATACGAATGGGATGTGACCATCACTAGAATCTTCTCAATACTTTTTTTCAATCGAAATTTACACCATTTATTATATCATCATATATTGCTTAATTTTCAATAACTACATATTTGATTTTGATGACAATATAATAAAAAATCGGGGTTGTGGCCACTACTGGACTCTTCACAACGTTTATATTCAAATTAAAAACTATTTAAGTCTTCTTCTGTAATGTAGATCAGTTTTATTGCGCAAAAATATAATAATCTATAGGTATGCACACTTGATGAAAAATATAAAAACGAATGGGATGTGACCAACACTAGAATCTTTTCAGTAAGTACTTTTGTTTATTTAATTTTTAAGCCATTTCCCATCATCCAAAATTACTAAATATTTAAAACACATTTGCGTTCGATGACAATATATAAAAATAGGGGTTGTGGCCAAATCCAAACTCTTTACAACGTTGTCTCTTTATAATCAGTCATATTTAACCATTTACCATAGTCCATGCGTGCAGAAATTGTATGTACCTACCTATGTACTTATATATAAAAACAAATGGGTTGTGACCATCACTTGAACATTTTACATCGCTTAAACTCAATTAAATTTCAAACTACTTTTCATACTACGAATTAGCAAATATTTTTTGTGACAATATTATATAAACGATTGCTTATTCCTTCACTAATTTACATTCTTGGCCAACGGCGGGACATAAAAGCTAGTTCATAATAATATGTCATGCTGAATATAATATATGATGTGCCTATTACACATCATATACATAGTACTTATGTGCAATAGGCACATACTATACTATCTACTACATACATACTTACTATCTATTCCTATTAGTTTTTAGCTCTTTATTTGAAGTACATTCAGTTAGACTATGGAATATCGAAGTCCTGATACTACGTCGTCTTTCTTACTAAACATCTTCAATAAAAGGCTAAAGCAATAATATTTATCCGACAATGCCTGATTACATCTTCCTCTCCTCTGCCTTTTCCTTATCATTTAGTTTTCCTATCATTGCTATGAATCGTTCTTATAATATGTTATATCCTTTGTTTTTTATTTTTACTTTTCTTCTGCTATCATTATTTTTGTTTTATGATTATTATTTTCCTGTTTTTATGAGACAAACACAGGCTGATGATGATGATGATGATGATGATTAACTTGTTGCCATAGTATTAGTAGTTTTTTAGTAGTAGTAGTTTTGTATATTTATCATTAACTCTGATTGGCTGGAAGAAGCCCGCCAATGTTCTATTTGTATGTACAGAAAGTAAATATGTTTTACTAATATCTATGTTTCTAAGTAAACACAGATTATATTGTTTGTACACACACTTTATAGAAACCAAAGATTCATGACACATAGATAATATTACTTAATTCCTTATCAATAACACCTACACAATTAATCGATATTTCTTATCTGATAAGGATTTCTTTAAGATCATTATGTTATTCCTTTATTATGTCATATCTTCATTTTATTGATTTACACCGATATTTTTCTGTGAAATTATGACTTAAGCATTTTGAGAGGAATTATCTATTTATCGCACTGATTAAGAATTCTTACTTATTCACAGTTCGTATTTGTACCGTTCTCTAGATTACAGATTTATAAAAAAAAATTAAAAACTACCAATTATGAAATTTAGAATTAATGATAATTTTAGTCATGAGTTTTACTGTTTATTTTTTGTCCTGGTGATCGAAAAACCCCCTCTTCCTTTGCCTTGTAATTTACATATATTATTCGCTTCACCTTTGTCCATACATTCCGTTATTCCGTCATTCATTTAAAAAAAATACTATGAAATTCGTGTTTTTTTTTAATAAATATGTCCTTGTAACAAGTTCATACACAATTACTTCTCGGGAAACTAACAGGTGCTATGCCAAACATTAATTTAACACGCACCGACTTCATAAACAACAAAAACCTATGTATTTATGTTTTTTAATAAAAAATGAATATGTCCTTGTTAAACAAGTACATATACATCATCTTCCTACGTTCCCAAAAATAAGCGTAAATGCTTGTAATATAGGTGAACATAATCGGTCGAGGCAGGATTCGAACTCACTACCACTAATTTATAACAAAAATTTTCAAAAAAAAATATATTTTATTTAATTAATGTGTCTATGTACATTATACGATTTCAAAAGTCAAAAATGTTTTTACAGTATTATAAATAAAAAAATATCACATTTACTTGCTCCACCAACTTTTTAAAATTTCAGATTAAATTTGATCATTTACACAAAACAATTATTTGATATTCAAATTTATCCAAGAAACGACTTTAAAAAAGTTTATATCAAAAAATATCACCACTTGCTTTGTAAACATTTGGACAATATTTATTAGCAATTGCACCATATAACACTTCAGGTCTGTTCAAGTAAACTGTTGTATCAGCTGAAAGTTTATTCCACAGGTGAACAGCATAAGCGTCCTTTATTTTATCCCAAGCTTCCTTGACCTTTGTAGGGTCGAACAGTAGAGGCCACTCAGACCAATGTATCGGGTAAAACAACGAAGATGACAGAACTTGAAAACCTGAAAATATAACAGTAACATTATTCTGTTGTGTGGTGCGATTTATGGGTCAGTGCTTCTAACAGGTGTTTATAATCTACTTTATAAAACAGTTGATTTAGACATACATACATACCATCACGCCATGTCCCTCACGGGGTAGGCAGAGAGAACCGAACGCCACTTATTTTTATCTTGACACACATTCATAGCCTCGTCGACATTCACACATCGTCTTATACATTCTCGTCTGTTTAACACTTCCGTCATTGTAACATTTCCCGCGGCCCCGACCTCTCATTCCATTCCTGTCCGTAATGTGTATTTTCTTCGCCAGGCGTTCCTCATTCATTCTCCCCATGTGGCCAAACCACCTCAATTTGTTCACTTTCATTCTATTAATGACATCTTTCTTTTACAGTTGATTTAAAAAGCAAAAACAATTAAAAATTAACAAAAAATCAGCAAAGTTTCCATTCAAAATAATAATAAATCAATGTTTTTTTTTTATTGACATTTTTTTTTTCATCTCAATAGAGACGAAGTTGGGATATTATAGAAGAACCAGGAACTCAAGGCACCTACAGGGCTTACGACCTGTCATCACTTCCCGCTTCATGCGCTTTATGCGCTTGCGCAATATTCACCAATTATGATTCTTATTGAGTTCCCTTATCAATGTAATTTTTGAATTAATGTGTTACAGTTCACCTAAAAATAAAACATTATTACTATTGCCATCTATGAAGTAACAAAGAAACCTTTTTGTAACGCCATCTATTGAGAAATTGGTTTATTTGTAAACAATGAAATCAACAGTCCTTATAAATGAGGTGACGGTGTCTCGCACAGGTGTCACCCCTGAACTGCGCCAGAAATATTATTTCATTTTTGGCTTGTTTACCTACTTGTACTTATGTGTTAATAAATTTATATACAATATTCGTATTTAAATTTGTGGATCTCTTTTATTTAGAAATTGTCAACCAGCCCGAGATCAAGTAGCGGTCGCTTAAACGATCATATAAAATAGTTAATTCGTAATCAAACCATTCTTAATAAAAATCACTTTTAATTCTTTCACATTTTATGACGGTTAAGTCTTAATAGAATTCCATTATAAATAATACTATGTATTACTTAAAATAAGTATGTAAAATTATCAATTTTTACTATTTTCCATAGAATAATTTTATACTTGCATGTTCTCAGACATTGGATTTTATCGCAAATGTATAAGGACTGTTACTTTCATTGTTAACAAACCGATTTCTCAATAGATGGCGTTACAAAAAAGTTTCTTCGTCACTTTATAGATGGCGATAGTGTTTAAGTTTATTCTCAAGCGAAAATATTTTAATGATTAACATATTTAGAACTTTCAAAATTGTATTGATTGGGAACTCAATACGAAAGCATAATAAATTGGTGAACGTTGCGCAAACGTATAAAGCGACGAAGACAGGTCGTTAGCCCTGTAGGTGCCTTGATTTCCCGATTCTCTGATAATAATCCAACTTCGTCTCTATTGAGATGTTAAGCTAGTTAGGTGCTGAATTCGTAACTAAAAGCAATTAATGCTCTCCATAGTTTTACATGTTTATATTTTTTTTTCATGCTTTCTCATACATGGGTTACACTTTTATTTTGTTTTACAAAAAAAAGATAATATAGTGATGAGTGTAGATAGCAGTGTTGGTATTGTTTTAATCACCATCAAACTAGACAAGGCCTCTGTCATGACAGCTATTTGTATATTGAAATTTTTTTATAAAATGTAGCATAAAATCGTAAATGTAATATACTATAGATAGTTGTTGTAGGTGAGAGCATTGATGAATTAAGTCAAATGATTAATGAATTGCATGAGGCTTCTAGCAAGATTGGTCTAAGTATGAACATAGCAAAAACGAAAATCATAAGTCCAGAAAACAAAATCATCACTGTTAACAATAAGAATCTCGAAATAGTGGATGAATACATATATCTTGGACACAAGATAAAACTGGGCAAAGAAAACCAAACAGCGGAACTGCCAAGAAGAATAGGAATGAGTTGGGCAGCTTTTAACAAACTTAGACACATTCTAGAAGATAAAGAGATTCCGATCTGTCTGAAAAGAAAAACATATGAATCATGTATACTGCCAGTGACTACATATGCATTGGAGACCATGGCCCTTACAAAAAGAAATGTAGAAAAACTCAAATGCACACAGCGATCCATGGAAAGATCCATGCTTGGTATAAGCCTAAGAGACAGAATAAGAAATGAGGAAATTAGGAAAAGGACCAGAGTAGCGGACGTCATGGATCGCGTAGCTACATTGAAATGGCAATGGGCGGGACATATTGCTAGACAGGAACCCGCAAGATGGATCCCTAAAATATTGAGATGGAGACCTTGGGAAAGTAAGAGAGGCGTCGGAAGACCGCAAAAAAGATGGTCTGACGACATAGCCGCTGTGGGGGGTAGAAATTGGCTGCAAGCAGCAAACGATAGAAGGAAGTGGAAGAACATGGAAGAGGCCTATATCCAGCAGTGGAAGACAGAGGGCTGAAGAAGAAGAAGAAGAAGATAGATATAATATAAGCATACTATAATATATGATATAAACATAACATAAATATACTATAAAAAATATAATATAAATACATAGATGTTAACTTTTATGTTTAACTCCCAAAATCAAACAGAAACATTTCCATTATGTCCCTTGCTTTAATCTCAGTATGCCTTCCATCACACGCTAGGTTACAGAAACTCATGCCAGTAATAAGTTTATATTTATGATTTTGTTAAGATGTTTCGTACTATCCTTTTTAATTTTTTTTTTTTTTTATTACCTTAAGTTCCAACGGAAGCCGATTGAATGCTGTTGGTGCTCTAAAAGCAAATTGATGTTGAGCCATTGCTGTTCTAGTCAAAGGCTGTTATTTAAAAAAGTTTTTTTTTTATATTTTTTGTTTAAACTAGATGTATTAATCCAACTGTCGATTTGTTCAGGAGAACTTTGTTCTCTTAACATATCGACAATGTTTCAAGCCAGGATACGCGAGAATTGTATGCAGAGGTCTACTTTTTTCACGGCTTTTCCAACTTTGAAGTCAAAAAACACCAACTTAGAGGCTTCGCAGCATATATGTTCCATACACGAATTTACTCAGAATTCGGAGTAGAACATTTCGTGTGTCTGTGTGTGTGTCTGTGTGTGTCTGTGTGTGTGTGTATGTCTGTGTGTGTGTATGTGTGTGTGTGTGTGTGTGTGTGTCCCCCTTATAACTTTTGATCCGCTCAATTTACAGAGCCCAAATTTTCAGAATATATAAACAGTTATAGGCTACAAAACTTTTATACTCAGAAGTGGGAATTTTTGTTTCAGTCAGGGGTTATCAACTTTTGAATTTTTACTTTATTTTTCCATATATCTCAGAAACCATAAAAGCTAGAACGCTGAAAATTGGTACAAACATAGACAAATACAAAATCTCAAATTTATTTTTTCAAATAAATTCCAGGGTTTCTCAAACATTTTTTATTAAGAAAAGTATTTTTTTATGATAAATTTATGAGTTTAACTGCCTATTTTTCCAAAACTTTTACAATTATCGAAAAAAGCCGAAACACCCCAACTAGATAATTTAATTTTCTTTAAAAAATATTAGCATTGTAGTAGAAGATCTCAATTTTTTTTAACAATTTTTTTAAAAATTGAATTTAGTGACGACATTGCTTCATACATTTTGTATGGCAGTCGCCTATACACAATATGTAAGAAGACTTAATAGTTTGATACTTCATCTCCAAACATACATACATACCATCATGCTATTTTCATATTCTGGGTAGGAAAAAAGGACCTTCCTCCATACTATCCTATCTTGACATACATACCTACATATGTTGTATAGAAAACAAAATATCTGACAATATTCAATAATTTGTATTTATGGGTTTATAGTTTGGTACATATTCTTCAACTATACATACTATCGCTATCGACAGTTGGATCTCATGTGTTACATGCAACTAGTTTTTATATATTGTGTTTTTAAATCTAAATAAATGTAACTACTACTACTAAAATTTTGTCATATATGAAAAAACATTTTTCCACGTATAATGAACTCCGACGCGTTTCGCTCAACGAACATCATCTTTTTTGAAACATTTCGTTTTTAATTTTATATTTTATGATATAATATAAAATAATATTTACTGATATGGATGTTGTCATAAACAATAAACAATAAACGTAGTTGATGAACAAAAATCCCTTAAGATATTATTTGATAAATTGCGGCTTAAGGAATTTGTTGTTATCATGGAAGTATAAACAATAACGAAATTATGACAAAACAATAGTTTATTCTTTCCGAGATATTTTGCGGGTCACCCTTCATAGCGAAACCAATATATAGGTGATTAAGTCTTCACAAGAATTTCGACTATTTTGTGATAAAGGATATTAATACTTTGGATGCTTTCACTGAGAATTTGTACCGTAATATAATATACTATCTCATATTAATTTATCTTACTAGAAATCTAGAAATAATTATAGTATCTCTCTTGCACTCTTCTTCAGAAGAATTAGCAAGACAATTTCTAGGATGCTTTTTATTTCAAATCTCGCATTTTTTTTTACTTCAAATAGGAATATACCTAGCCAGATATTAAACATACCAACAAAATATCAACACTTCCTCTCTTCGAATACTCAAATCTTATAAATCAAAGTGAATGCAAGTTTTTCTTTAGAAATTAAAATTAACTCACCTTGACAGGTTGTAGCATTCATGTCAAGTACTTGGGAAACATTGCAAATTTTGCGCATTACTCTTGATATAGCACCGGGTCCATTGTGTCCCCACGCATCACCGTTGAAATTTGTTGCAATTTCACTAAAAATATCGAAATCAGATATATTATGTTTTATTTTTTATTTGTTTAGAAACTTAACAGCTATACATTTTCAATGCTTAATTGTTAATAAGAATACAAAAGAAATAGCCAATTATAAAGTTTCACATATTTAAATTATTATATATTATTGATGTTGGGTAGTTATTGTATGATGGTGAATGTATGTGGGGAATAGGTAAGGGTAATGGATATAGGAAAGCGTTGATAAGGAAGGGATGAAGGTTTAAGGAAAGTAGGTTTGATTTTTAACCTGTAATATTACCAATTAACGCGCGTAATTGGCGTTTCATCTATGTCTGTGTGGAGTTAAATATATCAGGTTGGGGGTCAAGACTGTTGTAAAAGTTTATGCATCTGTTTAATTTCTTTTAATTTGATTATGTTTTAATTTCTGAAAATCTATGGTCAACGTACAACCGGTTTCCTTTTTGTTTCCGGTCCCTTATCTATTCTTATTGTTCATTTAATTATCATTGGATAAAATAAAAATTAGAGTACCTAAATTAAGGTATTATTAGGAAAAAAGGCCATCTTCAAATTGTATTCAACTGGCTGTTTGATTTAAAAACTCAATATCACATTGTATTTTATTTTAGCAGTAGGTATACAACAAGAATAAATCCATCAATAAAATCAAAATCATAGATTCAATCGTCTTCATATACCTAATGATGTGTTATGTATTAGAAACAAAGGAACTCTTAAAGAAGTTTGACCAACAAACAACATCATCATGCTCGTTACTACTAGTATCACCAATGGAATTAAGGCAAAAAAATATAGAGGTCGCCCTAAGGATAGTTATATGGACCAGGTGAATAGTGAGCTATAGCTGCTACCAAGAGATGATTAAGCTGGAGGACAATAGAGATATGAGGAAAGATGGTGAGCTTGGTTAAAATCAGAGGTTCCCAAACTTTTTTTTCTTAGTCAACTTTCAAAATTTTACTGGTTTCGGTGGACCCCCTGCTGCTAGATTTCTACCATATTTCCAAAATTCGAAAATCCGCCAACTCGGAAGACCACCCAAGAGATGAAAGAATAGTTGGACTTCGTCATCCCAGGACGCATAGTTTCTGAAGAACAGACCAACTAAGTCTACTAAACGAATAAGAAGAAGAAGACAAAAAAATGTGAATATTAGATCTAACAATGGAAATTTCCGTCGCAGCTGAGTTCCAAACTTAAATTCGGAGTGGTAAAAATAAAAAGAAAATCAAGGGAGGTTTTAAAAAAAAGAATTCAAAGCTAAATGAAGTAAATGATTAAGAATTTAATGTCAAAAAACACCAAAAAATTAAAATAGAATTTTTTTGCTCGTATTTTTTTAAAGTAGTGCATTATCTGCCTACATTGATATGTAAAGTCCAGCCAAACTTTTTATTCTTTACTATCGAAACCATCAGATAAATTTTCGTGGACCCCCACGTACAACTTGTGAGCCCCCATTTTTATTTCATGCCCCTGGGGTTCCACCTGGACCACTTTGGGAATCACCGGTTTAAACCAATCGTAGGATTGCAATCCAGAAGAAATGTATTTATATTTATTTATTTATTTATTTATTTTTATTTGTTGGAAAATTCACAGAATGTATTACATTACATTGTTTACATAATATTTTAAATATAAATACATTCCAATTATGAATTTACTCGTGGATTATTACAATTTTAAAATCTTGGTAGAGAAAAAAAAATATTAACAAATAAAACAAATCGAACTATGATGACAGAAGTAACAGTAACAATGAATTTATTCACAATAATTTGAAAAAGAAAAAATAAATACATTAATGATATAGGGAAGAAATCTTAAAACATTGTGTGAAAAAAAATTGGTAGAAAAATCAATAGAAAAATCGAGACGCACAATCTCTCAAGACTTACGTCATGAATTTATCAAATATAAAATAAACGGAAGAGAAAAAAAAATGTCTATGTTAAGATGAAGTTAAAATTCATTTCAGGAATTATCGTTACCTGAACTGAGGATCTGTTTGATTTTACCTTGATAATAATATAATGTCCTATTCTGGAGGATCAAGGGGGAGGCCTATGTCCAAGAATGGTTGAAAACAGGCTGAAGAAGAAGATTCTGATTCGTTTCAGAGTACGAAAACGTCTGTAACCAATGGGCGACCATGGATAAAAGTATTTTATAAGCAAACAAATGATTTGGTCTACATATATATTTTTTCCTGAATCCAGGACTACCGTTTCAGCTTATTAGGCCCTTATCAACTCAGGAAAAAAATATATATAAACCAAATCATTTGTTTGATTTAAAATACCCATTATTATAGAATTCTACATATTCAACACCGTCAGTATTGACAAAATTAAAAAATCTCTTTTATAAGCGCTGTGACGCAACGAGTCCCGTATAAATGCAAGCAACATTTTTTACATTTATCATGTACTAAAATTTAGACGAATACATTTAGACGAATCAGAATAATAGCTATTCACTCTGAAAAAAATTGTTTTATTTTTTTTTTAATAAATTGTTAGTAAATAAGTAAATATTATTTTCATGAATTATTATCAACCGATGAAAAAGAAAAAAAAACTTAAGTGATGAAGAGGTTAGTGATGCTCAAAAACTGGTCATTTATATTATTTCCTGAAATAAGTACTCACTTGACACACAATTCTGCTACTCTATGTCCAATCCCTGTGTGCGCAAAATTCAATACCGCATTATTGACATTATATTGGTCCTCGTAACTCGCAAAGTTTCCCCCGAGGCTATCGAAATTCTTCAAAGTGACAAAGTCCAAATCCAAATATGTCCCTCCGAACTTCCATAACGACAGGAGCCTCAACACGTCGCTAGTGTGAACACTCACAAACTTTGATCTACTCAAATCTCCCTTCAGATAGAATTCACGCAGCGGGGTGTCATTCATGTACTCCGAAATATGAATACTTCTTATTTTGATATTCTTATATTTGAGCAGCCCACGCAAAACTTTATACTTTACGTCCAGTTCGTTTTTGTCTGGAAACCTCACTGGACTTGTGAAGAGGAGGTAAACAGTATGGTCTGGGTGGAGTCTCGCAGCCGATTCCACAGAGCACGCCTGTCTCTGGTTTATTTCAATTAACCTCTCCGGTTGAGATATGAAAGATGTTTCGTGAAAAAAAAAATTTCCTTCGGGGCTTATACTATCTAGTTCGTCCATCAGATCAATCACCCTGTTGTCGTACGTTGAATTGATATTCGTTGCATTCTCACACTTTCTTGGGGTGTTGTTGTTTTTTATAATTGTCTGTATGTGCAATTTGAGATCGTCTACGTAGAGTCTATTTATGTAGAGTAAAAGACATGTAAAAATAACCAACGCGACAATAATTACTTTTTGATAAGTTAAATTCCAATTCATCTTTTTATTATTTTATTTTACTACGTGTACGTATCAAAAAATTCAAGTTTTATTATCCTTAAAGGTAGTTTAAAATCATATTTTTATTTATTTTGATATTTATTTATATTTGTATCATTCAACTAATATAAATAATAATAATATGTTGAATTCTTTTGATTTCGCACTATAAAATTAATTTAACACATGATTATAACACAAAAAATAAACAGTGTTCATTGGTACATTTGATATTTTAGATATTCACAATAGGCACGACTCGAAATAAAATGTAATAACCGTCGATATCGTAATGATACTATTTGATAACTCTCATTTTCTATAGATTCTGTGAGGAATATCTACTCCACACACTTCCATATGATTCGTTATCGTTGTTATCGATATATTATGTAGGTTTATGTACGTTAACAATGCAAATGTTTAGATAATGTCTATCAAAACATCTTGAACGAAACGGTTATTGATCATTTTTCCTAAATGAAGTATTGTTTTATATTTACTAAGGACATAGAATGAAATTCGTGATTCAATCAATAAAATATCAACGTCACGTTAAACTCGACCACTTTTAAGAAGAATATACCTAATTCATCCAACTGTCGATTTGTTCATGAGAATTCAATTCTCTGAATGAATCGACATTATTAAGCCAAGATGCGTCTACGAAGGAACATTTTGTATGGCGTAGTGGACTTTTTGCATGCTAATAACACCAACTAGAGGCCTCGCAGCATATATGTTTACATGGATTTACTCAGAATTCGGAGTAGAACATTTTATGTGAGTTTTGTGTGTGTGTGTGTGTGTCTGTGTGTGGGTGTGTCTGTGTGTGGGTGTGTCTGTGTCCCCCCCCCCCCTTATAACTTTTGATCCACTCAATTTACAGAGCCCAAATTTTCAGAATATATGAACAGTTACAGGCCTACAAAACTTTTGTACTCAGAATTGTGAATTTTTGTTTCAGTCAGGGGTTCAATAATTCAACTTTTAAATTTTTACTTTATTTTTCCATATATCTCAGAAACCATAAAAGCTAGTACGCTGAAAATTGGTATAAAGATAGACATATACAAAATATCAAATTTTTTTTTTTTTAATTCCAGGGTTTCTCAAACATTTTTTATTAAGAAAAATATTTTTTTTATGATAAATTTATGAGTTTAACTGCCTATATTTCTATTTTTTTTTAAATATCGAAAAAAGCCGATACATCCCAACTAGATAATTTAATTTTCTGTAAAAAATATTAACATTGTATTAGCACATCTCAATTTTTTTTTAACAATTTTTATAAAAATTGAATTTAGTGACGACATTGCTTCATACTATTTATCTGGCAGTCGCCTACACACAATATCTAAGAAGTGATACTAATCTCCTAACATACATATTTGACATAGTACCTGTTAGTTGCCCGAGAAACAATATTAAATAAATAAATAAATAAATACATACATACCATCATGCTGTTTTCATATTCTGGGTAGGATCAAAGAACTGACCTCTATACTATCCTATCTTAAAAAATACATATCTAGGTACATGTGTTGGATAGAAAACCAAATATCTTAATATATTAAATAATTTGTATTTATGGGTTTATAGTTTGGTACTTATTCTTTAACTATACGTACTATTGCTATCGACAGTTGGATCTCATGTGTTACATGCAACTAGTTTTATGATAATTTATTTATAAATATAGAATTTTATTTAAAATATTTTCATATTTGAATAGAATCTAGTTTTTATCTGATACCTACCATAGTCAAGGTTGCCACATCACTTATGCCATCGTACATGATTCACCTGACTGTTTTTTTATACCTTATTCTGAAAATAACGAAAAAAAATCATTTTTAGAGTTCGTATTGTTCATTCGTATGTATTTTCAAAGTATTGTATTTTTATGAAAACAACATATACTATAAATTTTCTTCGAACATGTCAGGGCGCTTTCAATAATTTTCATTGCAATGTGACCCCAGGCTCAGAAACCTCGAAATTTGATATTTTTATTTTTTTTTAAATTGGTAGAAAGGCACTCATCGCTCATAAAATGGGATTAATAAAAGTTTTCATAACAGAATATTTAAATAAATAATTATTCAATATCATATCATGAAAATGCTGAATATTTTAATAATACTAGTTGCATGTAACACATGAGATACAATTGTCGATAGCGATAGTATGTATAGTTGAAGAATAAGTACCAAACTATAATCCCATAAATACAAATTATTTAATATTTTATGATATTTGGTTTTCTATACAACACATGTACCTAGGTATGTATGTCAAGATAAGATAGTATGGAGGTCAGTCCTTTGATCCTATGTGTGTGTGCGTGGTGTGTGTGTGTGTGTGTGTGTGTGTGTGTGTGTCTGTGTGTGTGTGTGTGTGTGTGTATGTGTGTGTGTGTGTGTGTGTGTGTGTGTGTGTGTGTGTGTGTGTCTATGTGTCCGTCCGTCCCTTATAACTTTTGATCCGCTCAATTTATGAGTTTAACTGCCTATATTTCCAATTTTTTTTAAAATATCGAAAAAAGCCGAAACACCACAACTAGATAATTTAATTTTCTATAAAAAATATCGGCATTGTATTAGCACATCTCAATTTTTTTTTAACAATTTTTATAAAAATTGATTTCAGTGACGACATTGCTTCATATAATTTGTATGGCAGTAGCCTACACACAATATCTAAGAAGACTTAATAGTTTGATACTAATCTCCAAACATACATACATACCATAATGCTGTTTTCATATTCTGGGTAGGATCAAAGGACTGACCTCCATACTATCTTGTCTTGACATACATACCTAGGTACATGTATTGTATAGAAAACCAAATATCTTAAAATATTAAATAATTTGTATTTATGGATTTATAGTTTGATACTTATTCTTCAACTATACGTACTATCGCTATTGACAGTTGGATCTCATGTGTAACATGCAACTATTAATAATAAACACCTCCTTGCACCCTGCGCAAGTGTCGAGTTTATTGCCAAATGGCTATTTCTTCCGACTAACCAGTGTTTCCAGCCCAGAGAAGCAATATTTTTGCGAGAGAAATAAATTTAAATCAATTTCTCCCCTGCTGGGAATCGAACCCAGGTGTGGAGTGACTTGTTAATGAGGAGTTAGCGTTGGCTACTCGTTTTTTATCTTGACACTTATTCATTTTTAAATAAAATGTCTTGATTATATGAGAAAACCAAGTTTAATCTCATCGCCTAATGTAGATTCTACATCCATTCACATTAAGTACATATTTTCTTGTTTGTGATAATATTTTATAGTATAAGTAGTGTGTGCGATGGAGCGCATACGACAATGGAGAGAAACTTTCAACGTTTTATGTAAAGAAACAATAACGAACAAAGCTATTGTTTGAAATTATTTCAATTTATATACTAAAAGAGATTTTATGGAATGTTGGTTCAAAGTTTTGGCCGTTATAGAGTGGACACAATGTGTTTTATCTTCAAACTCTTACCATAATCTGGAGCCTTGCCCGATGACTCCATCTCTATAAAATTATTACATTTTATACTTACCTACCCACGTTCTATAACATAAAATTAAATTGTTTAGCTATATTTTAATAAACCACAAAATTGAATTTGAAATTGCGACCGGTTTCGGAACCAATCATTCCCTCAGGCAGATTTTCAACATTTTCAATACAAAAATATAATGATAACTTTTATGAGCCAATTACAGTATTCCAACATATATATTTTTAACAGATTTTTTAATTATCGCAATAGAGACGAAGTTGGAATATTTATTGTAGGAGAACCGGGAAATCAAGGCACCTACAGGGCTTACGACCTGTCATCGGCTGGTTTACGTGATCACTTTATGCGCTTGCGCAACGTTCACCAATTATGCCTTTTTTAATGAGATCCCTATCAATTCAATTTTGAAAGTTCTATATATTGTAATACTGAAATTCTTTTCGCTTGAAAATAAGGAATTTTTACTACAGCCATCTATGGGTGAAATTATGAACAACAATCTTATTATTTTTAATTTATTTTGTTGTAACGCCATCTATTGAGAGAATTGGTTTTTTGTAAATAATGAAAGCTACAATTCTTATATCTGAGGTGACAATGCATTTTTCGCATAGAAGTCACCCCTGAATTGCGCCAGACTTATAAGGTCATTTTTGTCTTATTTACCTACTTGTACCAATGTGTAAGTAATCGAATATTTTTATTATTGCATATGCGCAAACATTGGATTTTTTTTTTCCCTGTCGGGAGTCAAAGATATTTTTTAACAGATTTTTTAATTATCGCAATAGAGACGAAGTTGGAATATTTATTGTAGGAGAACCGGGAAATCAAGGCACCTACAGGGCTTACGACCTGTCATCGGCTGGTTTACGTGATCACTTTATGCGCTTGCGCAACGTTCACCAATTATGCCTTTTTTAATGAGATCCCTATCAATTCAATTTTGAAAGTTCTATATATTGTAATACTGAAATTCTTTTCGCTTGAAAATAAGGAATTTTTACTACAGCCATCTATGGGTGAAATTATGAACAACAATCTTATTATTTTTTTATTTATTTTGTTGTAACGCCATCTATTGAGAGAATTGGTTTTTTGTAAATAATGAAAGCTACAATTCTTATATCTGAGGTGACAATGCATTTTTCGCATAGAAGTCACCCCTGAATTGCGCCAGACTTATAAGGTCATTTTTGTCTTATTTACCTACTTGTACCAATGTGTAAGTAATCGAATATTTTTATTATTGCATATGCGCAAACATTGGATTTTTTTTTCCCTGTCGGGAGTCAAAGATATTTTTTAACAGATTTTTTAATTATCGCAATAGAGACGAAGTTGGAATATTTATTGTAGGAGAACCGGGAAATCAAGGCACCTACAGGCACCTACTATATATTTTTATTTTATTTTTATTTTTATTTCATTTTTTAGAGTACAGACAGTCATAACTACAATGTATAAACACAAATGAGTTACCAGCATGTGGACCAGTGAAGACTCTCAATATTACCAATTTTCCATCAAAGTCAAAATTAAATAACAAAAAAAAACAATAATTCGATTTATAAACAAATAATTAAATCAATAAATAAATCAACTAATTAATAAAAAGAGAGAAAAAAAAATAAATAAAACAAAAAATCAATAAACAAATTAATAAATATATAAATAAATATACAAATAAATAATAACAAGCATAAACAATGGAACAATTACTTGTGTCACACGTCACTTTTATTTAGTAGTTAAGAATCGGATGATTCAAGTACTTCTCGTACACCTCTCCTAAACTGTCCCTTATTCAATAAAAATATGTCCAGGTCACCGAATAACATATTAAACTGCGAACAACTGCGCTGCATAAACGAATTACGAGCATAGTTAGTGGTGCAGTGGGGCAACCTGAACAAGTGATTAATGCGAGTGACGCGCTGTGGACAGTTGAAGGGTACCTGCTCGAGCAAATTCGCAGAATTAACATCTCCATTTACTATCTTAAATAAATAAACCATATCAGTCTCCGTTCTTCTATTCACAAGTGGGGTAATTCCATAGTGTCGTGCAGCAAGCTTATAAGTTTCAAAATTTTGGCTCTTCAGAAAGTCCATATACATACCTTACGAAGCTCCTCTGCAATGCCTCAATTCTATCTTTATATATGAAATATTGGGGATTCCATTCGACCGATGCAAACTCCAACTGACTTCTTTCCAATGAATAATACAGAGTAGTCATAGTCGAAGGCGACTTAAAAGGTTTACCAATCCTCAGTATAAACCCTAACATTCTGTATGCCTTCCGAATGATAGTGTCAACGTGGACCCTAAACAAAAGTTTTTTGTCCATAACTACTCCCAGGTCTCTGATCTCCTCACACCTACCTAAGATCTGTCCATCAATGCTATAGTTGATGCAAACCGGTCGGGCACTCCTAGAGAATGTGATAGTCTTGCATTTGGATATATTTAGAAACAATTGATTACACCTGCAATATTCTGCAAGCAGCTGCAAATCATTCTGGAGCCCCGAACAATCTTCCAAGCCTCCAACCCTTCGAAAGATTTTCGCATCACCCGCAAACAAGAGAAACTTGGAATTCTTAAAACATATACTAATGTCATTGACATACAGAATAAAGAGCAGGGGTACTAAATGGGAACCCTGCGGAATCCCGGAGTGACAGCCCTTAAATTGCGAAAGCGCGCCATTGATTGCTACAGCTTGAGACCGTCCCTCGACATATGAAGATAACCACCTTAGTAGATCACCATGAATTCCATAACATTGAAGCTTGTGCAAAAGTATGCTGTGGCTGATCTTGTCGAAGGCTTTGGCAAAATCAGTATAAATTGCATCAACCTGTACTCCTCGATTCATGGAATCAAGAACAAAGTCAGTAAATTCCAAAAGATTAGATTCAACCGACCTGCCTCTCGTAAAGCCATGCTGGTTAGGTATAATAAAGGAGTTGACAGCGGGTGCAAGCTGACGGACTACAATCTTTTCCATCAACTTACCGATGGATGAAATTTTAGAGATTGGCCTGTAATTTGTAACGTCATGCTTATCCCCCGACTTATGTATTGGAGTTATATACGACCTTTTCCATTGACTAGGGTAAACTCCCTCAGTCAGTGATCTTTTATAAAGCAACGACAAAGGCAAAGACAACTCTGCACCACACCGCTTAATAAACCCAGGTGGAATCCCATCCGGTCCAGCTCCTCCACCCGCATCAAGATCCTTGATATATTCACGAACCAAGGCAGGTGTAAACTGAACAGTATGAACAGTATGAACAGTAAACCTAGAAATTTTCCTACAAAACAATTATTTGATGTATTCCAAGTACCTGATTTAGATAATTTATATAAAAATATTTCTTTACAACAAATACATAAAGATACCTTTGGAAAGCGGGCTGAAAATCTAGTGAGTACACAGAGACGGCATCTCATAGGAAATATGATGATACCGAAATGTAATAAGACGCATGCCCAACATCACTATAAATACCTACCTGGGTATACAATATTTTAACAAACTACCTGCCATTATTAAAAAAACACAAAAATTTTATGACTTTAAAAGAAAAATCAAATCTTTAAAATAACAATAAATTTTTATCTATTTCTTTTTCATATTCACTATGTGTATATGTATGTGTGTGTATGTATGTATGTGTATGTGTGTGTATACGTGTGTATGTTTGTATGTGTATGTATATGTGTTTATGTATGTATGTATGTGTGTGTATATGTATGTATGTGTGTGTATGTATATATGTATGTGTGTATGTGTGTGTATAAGTATGCGTATATTATATGTGTGTATGTTGTATATATGTATGTATGTGTATGTGTATATGTGTATTTGTATATGTGTATTTGTATATGTGAATTTTTATTTTTTTCTCCTTTTTGGATAAATTATGGTTTTTATTCTATATTCACTAAAAAAACAAAAATAAACTTTAATCATCTGTATGTACATATTAGCTGTAAGTTGAACTTGATTTACAATTTATTAAATGATTCTATTATTATAAGTAAAATGTATGTAATATGTTAAATGTAGATATGTTATTTGCTCCTGTCCCAAGCACAAGTTTTTTACTTTTTTGGGACAGTACCTATTGAAAAAAAAAATTGTATTAATTTAAATATTTGTACTATGTGTTAAAACATCATAGCAACAAAAAGGGATTGGGAAGGAACAAGAAAAGGAAATCGAGATCAGGTGTTTAGGGATAAATGTTACGTAGCAAAGTGAAGGAAGGAAAAGGAAAGAGATCAGGGGGGCAAGTCTGGTTCAATCGGCGAAATCAAAACCCTAGTGATTACCCATATCATGGATATAATTATCGTATGGAGTTCTATGACATCTAAAGATATTGTAGAACTCCATATAATAATTATATCCATGATATGGGTAATCACGAGGGTTTTGATTTCGCCGATTGAACCAGACTTGCCCCCCAGGTATATTCTGAGAGATATCCCTGCTTTAGTCTTTTCTTGAAAATACTAAAAACACTATTGAAAATACTATTTACAATATTGCCAGATACCACATAGTTTTATTGTAAGACTAAAATAACTTTTTTTAAGGTTTATTTTATTGGAATATTATGTATGACTTGTCATCGGCTGACTTTAGTGATAGTTTTACGCAAAAAAAAAAAATATCCAAGCCTGACTCACAGTAAACCCGTGGCATGTCTGTATTACCCTAGATAAAAACAGAGCTAAAATATTCACTGGACATATTTGAGATTGACTGTAAATCAGTACAAGATACACCATTATAGTGCACGGAATTGGAGACAGAAGAAGTCGGTTTCTTGGATTTAACGAAGGACCAAAACTTCTTTGGATCCCTTCTAATTAAAAACTCAGTTATTTCGATAAAATCATGGTAGTACTCCCAAGCTATTCTCTTTTGTCTACCTCTCAACAATTTGAATGCTGCATAGTCAGCACCATCACCAGTTTGCTTCCATCGTTTGTGGAACTTCAACTTCTCTTTTATTATTTTTACGAGAGCTCTATACTATATACTATACCATACTATATACTCTTTACTATATACTCTATACTATACCATACTGGAAATCCGCCGGAAGGGCGAGAACATCTCCGTGGCACGTGTTGAGAAATAGCTCGCTCAAGAACAGAATAAAAGCGGCTTACCGCATCCTCGATGGATCTACCTTCAAACTCGTTCTCCCAATCATAGTCACTGAAGTAAAGCTTTATTTCAGGATAATTTGCCCTATCGAACACAAAACAGCTTCTTGAGGGAATCTTCAAATAGGGGTCTCCGCCAATATTCACAGACAGAAGAAGAGACCTGTGATGATCATCTTCCCTCACAAATGGCTCAGAGCATGAGACCACTGAGCAAGAAGTATTGCAAATCACGAGGTCAAGTATCCTGCTGTGCACATTTTGGTGAAAATTATACTGCCTCAGACCACCGGCGGGCACACCGCCGGCGCAGACGTCGGGTCAGACATCCTGTGTTGACAACTAGACGTCAAATCTGACAGGTGATGATTGCGTCGGATGCCCCCGGTGTTAGCCCGCGGAACCTTCGGACGCCAACACGAGGACCGAGGGGTCGGGGTACAAGCCCCTCCGAATTGAAACGGAGTGTACATAGCGACAGATTTTGAGACCAATCGGAGGCCCTGACGTGTGTGGTTGGATTCTCGGGGGCAGTGGTTGAACCCGATGGATGGTGGATATTTTGTGTTTGTCCGATGTTGCGGCTGCGTCCGGTGGCGAACAGGGCCAATGGGCTCTATAGCGTCGCCGGCGTGGAAGTGGATCGCGATCTCCCTCGATGCCTCAGACCACCAAATGCCATAAAGTCGATTAGAGCGTAGGATGGAGTATCATTATGACCAGTAGGCAAGCAATGTGCGTCAACGTCCGACTTACTCCAGCCAATGCAAGAAAGGTTGTAGTCACCCACCAATAGAAACAGGTCATCAGTGAACTCCTGTAATAAACGAGAACACATATCCAGGCCAGCAGAGAGATTCTCTAAATGTTCAGATTTCCGAGGAACATAAGAACAGCATATAATATTTAAGTTACGTCCCGATGGCCGAAGTCCAATCGATACCCATATATCCTCAGCGCGAGTATTCCACATCACCCGCTGCACTGCAGACAGGTCTTTGCGCACAGCTATAAGCACTCCTCCGCCGAGTCTCTGACCAGTCTCGTTGTAGCAACGGTCCCTTCTATACACGATGTATCTCTCATCAAACAGTTCAGAGTCACCGATGGAATCCAAGAGCCAAGTCTCAGTGATACAGATCACGTCGTAATAATTGAGTAACACATTGAAGTAGAACTCATTAGTTTTAGTTCGTAGGCCCCTGACATTCTGGTAGTAAATTGAAAATGTGGTCATCTTCGCCATGAACAATAATATTATTATAAAATTATAAAACTCATGGTGAGAAAGAACGTCAGCAGATACTCCATAACACTCGTCAATCATACACAGGTGTGTGCTAGTAAGAACGATGGAGGCGTGAATATACAATTTTAACAATAAGTGTAACCCTTCAATATATGCATATGTAAGAAACAGAATACAAAGGTATATTTCAGTAAATACGTAAATTACTAAGAATGTAAGTAAGTGAGTATAACGATTGGGTAAATATATAAACAGGTAGATATATAAGGATACTAAGCAATAAACAAATACACGAGCAAGCACAAAAAATAGAATATAAAAATATGCAAATGTATAAAAAAATACTAAGTAATGGGTTATATATAAAAAAATAAGGAAATATAGAACTGGATTTATAAATTTTAAAATAATGCATGACAACATCGCAGTGAAAAGAATCAAAATCGTAACCATAAATAAGTCCAGAACGCCGGAGAGTCATATGATTTTCTTTAAGTCGTTTGTTGATTGAATTAAAATAGCCGGGGCTTTTTCCGATTTCCTCGCATAAATACGGCAATCCTTTACCCAAACGTATTTTTAGTTTTTAAGCTTAGATAAGTCTCTAGTTTGCCTTAGGAGAGCCTTATTTTCCTTAGTCAGATGATGATTGATGTAAATCAATCCACCATTAGGCAGTCCTAGATCGGCACATGCGAGTCCGCGCCTTTTTCGAGATTCACTCATAAGTTTATTTTTTGTCTGGCGATTCCCGAATTTTATAACAACTTTCGAAGTTTTGTTCTGTTTTGGATCCCTATTCCATGAAGCCACTCGATGAATAGATACAACGTCTTCTCTTGGGATCGATACTCCTATTTTGGACGTTAAGCAATCCAATATTTGATTGAGGTTTTCATCCTTGACCTCAGGAATCCCCGTGATCTCAACATTATTCAATCGTTGATACTGCTCTCTTTCACTGCTCTCCTGCTTGAGGCGAGATAGCTCACTTTGCATAGTTGCCACATCTCTTTCTAAGGCATCCATGCGTTTTAAGCGATTATCTACCTCTGATAGTTTAACGCTTATTACATCATTTTGCTGTCCTATAAAGTTTGAAAATGTTTTAAACTCCTGCATATCATTATACATGAGCTTAAACTCACCCCGAAGTGACGCTAACTCGTCCAAAATTTTTTGAACTTGTGGCAAGCACCCAGTCTCAGGAGTTAATACATGGGATACCCCAGTGAAATTTGTTGATGGGGAGTGATGCGATGCATCACTATTATTGACACGCGGTTCAGATGGGCTAGCAAAAGCTGAAGATCTAAGGGATCTTGGGTCCTCCAACATACACGACGAACAGCGCCATTGTCCTTTTTTAATATTCGACATTTTTTTAAGGTTGGCAACTGAGGTTCCGAGGCAAGTGCAGTGATAAGCACTTAGGCACCTGCAGCACTTCAAGGTCTTCGTTGGGCTAAGAGGATTACTACAATGCTTGCACTTCATCATTGTGGAATTCAAATAAACAAATATTCAGAAAACTAAACCCCCATGCACTAGCAATCAAATAAAATAATATTATAGTATTGAGTTAAGATATGACACAATGGAAATAATGCAATATTATACATAACGAAGATTTGAAATTATGACAATTAACAAATTAAAATAATTAAATAATGTAAACAATAAATACCGGAAGTGAAAATATGGAATGATGACAAATATAAATAAATTAATGAAATACTTAATGAAATACTACAAATAAATTATGAAACGAAGAAAAACCATAAACAAATGAATGAAATAACAAAACAAAATTACAAAACAACGACAAAAAAAGAGAAAATAAAACAATACGAAAAATGTTAGTATTCAGAACACTAAGTGCCCATATGCTGGCAATACACTATAGTAAAATGAAAAAAAAAAAACAATAGTGAACAAAATTATGAAACACTGTAAATAATGAAATACTTAAGGTAAGATTTTATTAAAAAAGATCAAACAAGTAATAAATAAAAATAAATAAAACAAGTAATAAATAAAAATATGAAGTACTGTAAGTAATTTTTTTTCAATAATGATAAGTTATGTATGAATTAAAAATTTCGAGATAATGTTATCAATGAACTAGTGTATTTTATTTTATTTATACATCTTCTTGTACATAATAAACAAATATAATTGTACACTGGCGGGCTTATTGCCATTAGGCAATTTCTTCCAACCAACCAGATTACGAAGTATTACAACATTGTGTATGTACAACAGCAAATACATATGAGTAAAAGAAATCAATGAAAATACGTATAACACTTACATAAATACTATTAAAACAAAAAAAAATAATAATAATTCATAGCAAGAAAAAAGGATATGGTAAGGACAGGTAAGGAAATCGGGATCAGGTGTTCAAGGATAAATATTCCTTCTTTAGTTTTTTCTTGAAAATACTAAGTGAGTAAGACGACGCAATATCCGGACTAAGACTATTCCATAATCTAGCTGATTGTACTTCGAACGAAGAGCTGAGAAATTCTGTATTATGGATAGGGATGGATAGTGTTGTACGTTCAGCAGATCGGAGTGGAAGTCCATGGTTGGATAAATAAGTGAATTTGCTTTTGAGGTACTGTGGCAGGTTTGGGTTCGAGAGAATATTGTACAATAGTGACAAGATGTGTATATTGCGCCGCTGGCGTATCCTGGGCCAACAAAGAAGATTGCGGTAAGATGATATGCGATCAAATTTTTTCAACCCAAAGATGAATCTGATACATATATTCTGAAGACGTTCAAGTTTATTGAGATGCACTTCATTTGCATCCAAATAGCACACATCGGCATAATCAAGCAATGGAAGAAGAAGTGATTGAGCTAGAGTTATTTTACAACGGAATGGAAGGAAATTTTTAAGTTTATTAAGTGAATGTAGGGCAAAGAAAATAGATTTACTAACATGCGATACCTGTTCATGCCACGAAAGGTCATCATCGATGAAGATTCCAAGATCTTTTACAACCCTGGTATACGGAATGCATTGGTTATTGATATAATAGTAGTGGGAGTTGCAAATTCCTCATAGATGATAGCAGACGAGGACTACCGATTATAATTGCCTGGGACTTAGTCGGATTAATAAGAAGACCATGATCCGTTGACCAAGAAGAGATAAATTTAAGATCTTCATTCATGTGAAGGACTGCATTGTTAATATCAGAGATATTAAAATGGAAATATAATTGAAGATCGTCTGCAAAAAGATGATATTTACATCTGAGGTTTGTAGTGATAGAGTTAATAAATATGGAAAATAACAGTGGAGATAAAACTCCACCTTGCGGTACTCCAGACAGCAAGGTGGCATAATCAGAGGTAGAGTTAGCTATCTTTATGCATTGTTTACGGTCGCCAAGATAACTGGTGAACCACTCCAATACTGGCTGAGCTATGTTTAGCGAGGATAACTTAGCAAGAAGAATGTCAAAATCAACGGAATTAAACGCGCTACTGAAATCGAGTAGTGTGAGAATTGTAAGTTGTTTATTGTTCATAGCACGTCTTATGTCATCCGTAATCTTAACTAGTACAGTTGTGGTACTATGACCTGCTTTGAAACCAGATTGCAGTGGATCAAGGAGAGAATTAGAACAAAGCCATGCATTGAATTGATTAAATACTATCCTTTCAGTAACTTTAGATAATATTGGTAAAATCGAAATTGGACGATAGTCTTTTAGTTGAGTAGGCGTTGAAATCTTAGGGAGGGGTATGACATGTGCGATTTTCCATGCCGATGGAAAGATACCAACGGTCAGTGAGTGGTTAATAATGTGTGTAATAATGGGCAGAATTGGAGGCAAAAGCAGACGTATCATTTCAATATTGAGGCCATCGGAGTCAAAGGATTTGGTTGTTATGGAAGATAAGATTTTCACAATGTCAGTATCAGTTATAGTTACAAATGCGAAAGGTGTGTGGGTAGAAATAGGTTGACTACATAGTTGATTGAGAGTATTGGCTTTTTTATTATTATTAAGAAGGAACGGAGGCGAAGCAAAGTGACGATTTAACTCATTGATATCGATCTTAGGGGTCTCAAGGTCACCACTCCTCCCTACACCTAGAGATTGCAAGAATTTCCAAGTGCGACGGGGAGCAGATTGACCGATGAAGTTGTGAATGTAGCGTTGCTTTGCATTGCGACAAGACTGGTTGCAACGATTACGTAGTGCCTTATAGTTACTCCAGTTGTTGTCAGTCGGCTGCCGCTTATGCTTGGCAAAGGCTTTATCTCTCTTTGCCATGAGATATTTAATGTCGTCGGTGATCCACGCACATGATGTATCTTTGAGCTTCACTCGTGTAAGAGGTGCATGAGTGTCGAAAAGTTTGAGTATTTCATTATTAAAAAAGGAAACTTTGAGATCGATATCTTGAAGAATATAAATCCTACTCCAGTCAATGTCTTCGGCATCCCTCGTCAATGCTGCTTTATCAATACTCCTAAAATTTCGGAGAAAAGCTATTTTTTGTGGAGGTTTATTGCAGTGTATATTGTAGGAAGCAAAAATCAAATCATGGTGAGAAAAGCCAGGTGCGGAAAATTGACCATGATTGAGAATATAATTGGGTTTAGAAGTAATGATTAAGTCAAGAAGTGAATCAGAAATCACAGTATGATAGGTTGGTTGAAAAGGTAGGATAGTAAGGTTCAGTGAATCCAAGATTCGAATAAGATTTTCATTTCTGTTATCACTCCGTAGTAAACAAGTATTGAAGTCTCCCATCAAGAGAATATGTGGATAAATGGAAAGAAGATTTTCTAGATGCAACTCAATCTCACTGAAGTAATTAGAACAGGGTGGACAGTATAGTACTCCAAGTAAAAGGTTATTATGTTTAAATTTGACATTGATAAATAAGTATTCAGGGCTCCCTATATCAGTGTTATTTGATTGATGAACTACAGAATATTCAATGTCAGATCGAAGATAAATCCCGACACCACCAGCTCTACGAATCAATCTGTCATTTCTAATCAGCGTATAACCTGGAAGTAAAAATGATGACGAGTGAAGTGATGGTTTAAGCCAGGTTTCACTAACAAGAATAGCATGGACAGAAAGATTCGAGAATGTGGATAGAATTTCATTATGATGGGCGGGAATACTTTGCGCATTTATATGACACACGTTGAAGCCTTTAGGAAAACACGAGAATGATGTGTCAAGAAGGTCATGTAGTTGTACTGGAGTGGAAGAATTATGGAGTTCGGTGCTTGATATGACGGAAGAATCAGAGCTGGATAGTTCTAAAGAAGAAATATCAGGGATTATATTGGAATTGGAAAAGGAGGCAAAGGATTCAGGGATAGAATGGAAGGAATCATTTGATTCATTGCTATGAATAGACATAGGTACAGAAAAAAATATATAAAAATATACAAATCTAAAAATAAAATAATAAATATTCCAATTTAAATATACAAATAATAAGAAGCGTTTCAATTTAACTCAAAAATACAAAATATGATACGAAAAGACATTTACAATAATTAAACATAAAATCAGAGTATATATGCAAATAATGAATTTATAGTTGATAATTCAATAATAAAATTAATATGTAAACATATAATTGAAATTAAATATTGAAGAGCAAGAAAGAGATAAACACGTTAAATTATACATGAACTTTTTTTAATTTTACGGAAAATATTATATATAGTTGCAACATTAGAATAAAGGCAGAGAGACAGAAGGGAAAAAAATATATCTATGCATTTAATGACTGGCAATACCTGTTGAGAATAAAATATTGTATATTCGAATCGAAACAGTAACAATAACACGAAGTTAAAACGTCATTATATAATAGTAAACATACTTCAATATTTTATTAAATAGCGATTGAAATTTATAATATTAAACGGGAAATGAAGAGTAAAGTGTATTTATACAGTGAAATTATTGATTTGTTTTAATTCTTGAACGTAGTGCTCGTTTAGGTTGAAGGTTGTGGAGGTCCTGAAGTTGTTTCATATTTTTAACAGTCACCAAAGATCCATCCTGTAATTTGACTATAATGTTTCCATCTCTTGTCCAGCAGTTGTTATTATTAAAAGTCTTCCGCGCCTCATTAAATATGTTCTGTCTGTGATGTGTCAGTGATTCAGTGATAAGTGTACCGGTGCCTTTAAGTTTCTTTTTATTTGACATGATCCTATATTTAATCTCAGAGCTCACAAGTTTCACCAAAATAGGTCTCGGGTGAGATTTTTTCGGTGAGCCCAGACGAAAACAAACGGTAAAAAAGTCAGGAGGTAAGTCAGAAGTTACCTTTGTTTCGATGAAGTTGCTTGTCACTACTTTAATATTTTCACTCTTTTCCTCAGCGACTCCGTGTAAAAGAATCATCTTCCTCCTCGATCTAGACTCCAGTTCATCCACTTTGTTCTGGAGTACCGAAATTTCTGTCATAACAGCATCAATTTTTGTTAGTATGGTCTTCTTGAATGACTGGTAATCAAGTTCAATGGTTGTTTTTACTTTGCTTGGTGAAGATTGTAGGCGTTTTTCAAAATCAGCCATACACAACGTAAACTCATTTCGCAGATCTTCCAGTTGATTAATTTGCGACATAGTAAGTGATATTTATTAGAGTAAATGTTTAATTATTGAAGAAGAGAAAAAAAACTATTGCCGTGTCGACATAGGAACCGGAAGTTTTTTGTGTACATATAATTATAATTTTATACCAAGTAATAAGTAAGAGTACTGTGAAATAATGTAAATACTGAAAAACAAAATTGATGTAAATACCTAGTACCCAGTAAAATGATAACAAGTAATGGATTAAAATTTATGACGAGTAGTAACTATATATGTTATACATTAGAGGGTAATGAAAAAACTGTAGGTAATTAAAAATTATGGAATGATGACAAGCAATAAGTAAATAAAATTCATGATATAATGTAAGTTAACAAAATACAGTTAGTATAACTATTTAGCGATGTCAAGTAGGTACCAAATAAATCTATGAAATGTTTATATTTTTATTTTGATTAAATAATGTAAATCATGTATATAAACAGTCAAAATTATAAAGGAACAACTCAAAAAATGATGTTAAGTAATGGAATATACCTCGAAAGTGAATATCGGAACCCTAATTCAACATAAAGAACGAATAAAATGTAAGACAATATTGCAATTAAAGTTAATATTTGAAACAATAATTAGTTTGTTAATTTGTCAGATTCGAAATAATTAAGAATTATGATACATGTATAAAAAATGAGACACTGATTATACATTTATAAAGACAAATAATAAACAATCTAGACAAATATGTACCTATTTGTTTTATAATAAAAGTAAAATATAAAATGTTCGATTTCAAAAAAACGACAGTATCACAGTAAGTAGATAAGTCTATGTATGAATAGAATCCCTCTGTAGTGAAATGACAATCCAGCACATCATCCAAAGAAAACCGAAATATTGTATATATTGCAAGATATTTTATTACATTTTAACAATTTCGGAAAAAGGCTGGCAAGGGAAAAATATAGGGGGGTGTGGAGGGGAAGCATCGACCACAGGAAACTCATATTAACAAGTTATACCCCACGTGTCTCTATGTCTCACTGTGTTGAATGAAATTTGTTAAATTGAATGAAAATAAATTAAATTGAATGAAATTAGTTAAATTGAATGAAATTAGTTAAATTGAATGAAATTAAATCAAATTGAATGAAATGAATTAAAATAGTTAAATTGAATTAAAATAAATTAATATGAATGAAATTAGTTAAATTGAATGAAAGTTAATTAAATCAAATGAAAGTTAATTAAATTGAATGAAATTAATTAAATTGATTAAATAAAATTAAATATAAATTGAATGAAATAAAACTAAATTGAATGAAATTAAATAAAATTGAATGAATTTAAATTAAAGGGACACAATCAAAAAGGTCAAGATGCGCGCAACAAAACAGAGCACAGATTTCATATGGTGGCACAGTTGGTAAACCGTTTGGTTTCTATGCGGGCGTCTTGGATTCGATCCGCAGCAGAGGAGAAATTTATTTAAAATAATTTCCATTTAATTGGTTCTCTGGGCTGGAAACACTGGTTAGTTGGAAGAAATTGCCATATGGCAATAACTCGCTACTTGCGCAGGGTGCAAGGAACCATTTTTTTAATAAGACATTTACCGTACGATATGAGTAATAAAGAAATATATGCATACATATAAACTAGGTGCATGGCTTGTTTTTGTAAGATTACCATTTTTGTATGTACCAGTATTACGAAATAAACACAATATTCCATACCTCTCAAGCATATTTAATCTTAGTACCCAATGTTAAGTGAAATTTCCTTAATAAATTATACCTCTTGGCGTTTGCTCGTAAATACATTAACTGATGAAGACACCCCAAGGTTGAAACTCTGTGCCCTTTAATACTAAAGTAATTTGTAAACGTGTACCATCAACCTATGTATATAAATATTTAGAGCGAACAGTTATGAACGAGATTTATAACGGAGGATAGAAATATTTAATATACATATAAGAACATTTAATTACGCCCTATATTTCGTATACGTTTACATTATAATATAATAATATAATATTTTGCAGTATGAAATAAGAACCATTGAATAAGCGGGGGCGTAACTTCTCGCTCAGTTTGTTGGGGTTGGAATTATGTATATTATGTGTCAACAAGTCAACCAAAGAAAGCCTGTAAATCCATCTGCGAATATGAGACAGCCACTTACCTGTGACGATTCTCCAATCTTCGCAGGCACAGATCTCGTATCTCCGGTCTCTGGTGGTCTGGTGGAGATGATGGTTCGTCCACTTAGCAAGTCTGAACGCACTTCACCCTGCGGTCACACAACAATTCCTCCCGAATATTTTGACAATACGATATGTTATGAAATATTAATTTAAAGGTGTATAGCAAATTAGATTATTGCCTGATAGCTTCAAGCGGCGTAATTAATAAAAGCACAAGTAAAATTCTGGCTATTTAGAAAAAACGAAATGTGCCAACACACGGAACCGCTGACGTGCGACAACTCGTCAAAATCTGTAGTCTTGTCCATATCCATGGCTCAAACCATATCCGCCCACCTGTTTTGCTCAGACGTCGAGAAAGCATAACAAATAAGTGACTATCCAATTCACAGATGGCAGACCGGTCCTACAGTTGACCTGTTATAAATAGATAATTCCCAAACAAATTACGCAATAATTTTTGTAAATGAGTATATTGCTCAACCAACCATAATATTTAATTCATAGACATTTTTACATATTTCCTTATAAGGGCTATAGACCTTGACCGCCAGACTTATTAAGTAGTGGAGGCTTTAACAGGGACCCTATTCTTCAATCTCGCACTATCGATGTCGCATACGACATATACTTTCGCACGATTTATAGAATATGCTATTCTTGAGTCTCGCATGCGATATAGTCAAATGAAAATCATTCGAGATTATGACGAGTGGTATAGGACCACTCGACATTCAATGTCGCATTCAATGTCAAAAATGGTCGCCATATTGCATTTATATACGACAAGCGTCTGTATCAACAAGTATTTTTATCTGTACTTTTGTAGTCATAATGGCAATTCGATGAATAAGTTATTTTATCTATTTTACAGTACATACAAAAATACATGGATGACGAAAAAAATTTAAAACATTGGCTACTTTCATTTTGTTAATATATCAATTAATTAGTTTTGTAAATGTTCCTATAACGAACTCCATTAACAAGTTTTATATAATGTTATTTTTTTCTTATCACATATTTCTCCATAAATATGTTTTGTAATTGTTTGCTATTGAATATTTCAATATAGGTACACAATATTTCTTTCTATTTGTCTTGTTAGTATGCTTGTGATTTTATTTGCAAATAATTGGTCTCTTGCATGTAAAAGTAAGAGACAAATTAGTTGACAAATTGCCAAACTAAATTTAAATTTTATAGTTGTTTTCTGATATTTTTTTATAATATTATTTTTGTTCGAGAATTCAGGAAGCGTTATAATGAACAATATGTTAAGTGCTTAGAAATCTATCATATAATTGCATTGAAAAAATTGATAAAGGCTATGTTTTGACAACCATAGAAAAAACTGCAAAAATATGCAATAAATGCTCAAAAAATATTTCAAACGCATCCCAAATGCTATGTTGCCTATTCTTTCATGTGACATTTCAATGTCGAACAATTTTAATGACGAATGATTTCAAGAATAGGCTAAAAGCCTACCATATGACATTTTTTAGGCGACATAGTCGAATACGACATTTACTGTGCGAGATTGGAGAATATAATATATCACAAAATTGGTCACAAAAGTATACTATCAAAATAATCCAAACACGTCAGTTATTATGAAAAGTTTGATTTATTTGTACTAGTCGCATGTGATACATGAGATTAAACTGTCGATGGCGATTGTATACATAGTTGAAGAATACGTACCAAGTATAAATATTTTATAAACATTTTAAGATATTTTGTTTTCTATATAAAACATGTAAGTATGTATGTATGTCAGTATAGGATAGTATTGAGGTCAATCTTTTTTCCTACCCAGAATATGAAAACAGCATGATGGTTTGTATGTATATTTGGAGATTAAATATCAAAATATGGAGTCCCCGTAGATATTGTGTAGTGTATACTGCCTTACAAATGGTATAAAACGATGTCGTCACTAAATTCAATTATAAAAATTGTTACAAAAACTTTGAGATGAAGTACCTACTACTACAATGTTCATATTTTTTATAGAAAATTAAATTGTCTAGTTGGAGTGATTCGACTTTTTTCGATGATTTTAAAAACTTTGGCAATATGGGCAGTTAAACACATAAATTTATCATAAAAAAATCTTAGTAAAAATGTTTGAGAATCTCTGGAATTAAAAAAAAACAAAAATTGATATTGTGTTAATTAACAACAATTTTTAGCATTCTAGCTTTGATAGTTTTTGAGATATATGGAAAAATAAAGCAAAAATTCATTAGTTGATAACCGCTGATTGAAACAAAAATTCAAAATTCTGAGTATAAAATAAAATATTGACGACAAAATATTATAATTGATTCACAATACCTAATATATGTTATTGTGAAAAGCAGTTTCCTAGAATTAAACGACAATAACAACCATTTCCGTGTTTTAATTTTGTCAATATCGACGAAATTTATTTTATTGGTAAGTATCAACTCCACATTTTCTTCATTCAAAATACTTATATGGTTTTCTCTTTGTTTTTTTCAGAATCACAGTATATTTACAAATGGTGGATCTTAGAAGACCAGTTCAATGTTTAGTAATACAGTTATTATGCATATTCACAGGTGAGATAAAATTTATATATTTTTTTTGAAAAATTATATATATTAATTATTATATTTTAATTTAATGATTCTAGAGTTTTCGTGTTTACAGAGTGGAAATCCATTTTAAATGAATAAATAAATAACTTTGTATTTTTCCACAAATATTTTTTATATAAACGACCGAATGTTTTCGCCAAGGTAACTTGGCATTTTCAAGGTCCAAACGAAACTATCATTTGGACCTTGAAAATGCCAAGTTACCTTGGCGAAAACGTTCGGTCGTTTATATAAAAAATATTTATGGAAAAATACAAAGTTATTTATTTATTCATTTATTTTAATTTATAAAATTGTGTGGTGTGATGTAACTCTTTTGTTTATTTTACGACGATTTTCGGCGCTTGTCAAATAATATCAAATCAAATAATATAATATCAAATCTTGAAGTATAGAAATACAAAAATGAAATTATACATTCTCATTAAAAATAAATGTGGAGAATCAAAGATGAAAAAATATATATGTACAATTTTTCCGTCTATTGAAAAAAATATTAAAAATAAAAGATAAAAATAATTTGACTTATTTTAAAATATTTTTATACATGCACATCTATCTACATTTTAAATTTTCGTGATGTTTTTTTCTTTTCTATTTGTCGTATAGTTTTGCTTTTTGCCATCATCAGAAATTCAGAACATGAAATTAATTTACTAATTGATGAGCACTTTGTTATATTGATGTGTTTTTTCAATCTGTTTATATTTATTTTGTTATATACTCCTCACTACCAAGTTACTCCACAAGGTATTCAAATTTTGTATGGAAAATTTTCAGTCAAAAAATAAAAAAATAAAAAAATTATTTTAAAATTTAAAAATTTAAATTCATTTCAATTTATAAAATTAATTTGCCAAATTATTTTTATTTTAATATTTCATTATGAAAACTTGATAATCCTTCTATGCAATTTTATGAAAGCGATGTGCCTTTTAGCAATTTGTTAATAAAAATATCGAATTTTAATTTTCCTGATCTTGGGATCACTTTGAAGTATTGTAGAATTTAAAAAAAATAAAAAGCACTAATCCAACTGTCGATTCGTTCGTGTGAATTCAATTCTCTGAATGAATCGACATTATTAAACCAAGATGCGTGTACGAAGGAACATTTTGTATGGAGTAGTGGACTTTTTGCATGCTAATAACACCAACTAGAGACCTCGCAGCATATATGTTCCTATACATGGATTAACTCATAATTCGGAGTAGAATATTTTATGTGAGTTTTGTGTGTGTGTGTGTGTGTGTGTGTGTGTGTGTGTGTGTGTGTGTGTGTGTGTGTATGTGTGTGTGTGTGTGTGTGTCTGTGTGTCTGTCCGTCCCCCACTTATGACTTTTGATCCGCTCAATTTACAGAGCCCAAAACTTCAAAATACATAAACACTTATAAGCCTACAAAACTTTTATACTTAGAATTGTGAATTTTTGTTTCAGTCAGGGGTTATCAACTTTCAAATTTTTGGTTTATTTTTCCGTATATCTCAGAAACCATAAAAGCTAGAACGCTGAAAATTGGTATAAACATAGACAAATACAAAATCTCAAACAAATTTTTCATAAAAAAATCCAGGGTTTCTCAAACATTTTTCATTAAGAAAAATATTTTTTTTTATGATAAATTTATGAGTATAACTGCCTATATTTCCAATTTTTTTAAAAATATCAAAAAAAGCCGAAACACCCCAACTAGATAATTAAATTTTCTATTAAAAATATTAACATTGTATTAGCACATCTCAAATTTTTTTTAACAATTTTTATAAAAATTGAATTTAGTGACGACATTGCTTCATACAATTTGTATGGTAGTCGTCTACACACAATATCTAAGAAGACTTAATTGTTTGATACTAATCTCCAAACATACATACATACCATCATGCTGTTTTCATTTTCCGGGAAGGATCAAAGGACTGACCTCCATACTATCCTATCTTGACATACATACCTAGGTACATGTGTTGTATAGAAAACCAAATATCTTAAAATATTTAATAATTTGTATTTATGGGTTTATAGTTTGGTACTTATTCTTCAAGTATACATACTATCGCTATCGATAGTTGGATATCATGTGTTACATGCAACTAGTCAGATATCCTTCAAAATCTAATGGGGTCTAAAGCGAGTATACAATTATACAAAATTTGAAATGAATCGAATGAGTCAATTATCGATAAAGTATAATAAATACGCCATAAATTGTACATAGCACATGGTACACAGTACACACACACAGATAAATAAATATGATGAAACTTTCAGAATACAATCTCAGCATAATACTAGTTGATTAAATTGAATAAGAAAAATAACATTAAATATTGTGAATTCATAATTCCCCACTATATGTACATATACCCTTGGGTTAGTGAGGGGAAAAAATATATTTATAACTAATTGGTATAGCCAGTTTACCCATATTCAGGCTATGCCTTGTAGAATTTTCGTGGCACGGTTGCCATATTATGTTTTATTTGTTTGTATGTTTTGTTTTGTAATAAACTGTATACCAAAAGTAAAATCAAATAAAAAAATGAACTCGGAAACAATAGGCAATTAATTACCTTCTGGTGTTAAAAAAATTAGTATCCAGTATATTTTCACAATAAGGTTGTCCATATAGAGGGTCGGATAAAGGTGTTTTTGCGCCCTTAGCAATATATTTGAATTGCCCCCCCAATTGTTTTGGAATCATAAATGTAGAACAATTATTTAAAATTATGTTAATTTACATCGGGTCTAAAATGACTAAGCGGGATTTTTTTTACATACACACCATCATTCCGAACCCTATATACGGGTAAGAGAACCGAGCGCCATACCTGCGAATTTTTGATTTATATGATTAACATTTTAAAATTTTAAGCGCCCTTTTTAAGACAACAGCCCTGACTTCTTGTTCCTGATTGTTCTATGATTTATCCGGCCCTGTCCATATTACCTACCTACTTCAGTTCAAATTGGTTATTTACCAACTCGCAAGTTTGATATGTACCTACTTAACAAAGGCAAAGAAAATAATAATATGCTGTGTAAAAGTAATATAAACTTAGCCAAGTAATTATAAACATTTGCCAACCAATGTTTTTGTTTTTCATTCATATAAAGTTGTGAGCGTTGATAAAATAAATGACTCGAGTAAACTTGCTGTAAGAGAAATGTATGGGAAATGAGAAAATTCAAAAATGAATACTTAAATATGAATTTTGTATCATTTTATATAAGTTGCTAAAATGTGCACCGATATGAAATATCTTTTACAAGGATTTTTAAATGTTATGAATTCTATGGTAATGAATATGTATCATATGAATGTATATTAATGTTAAATTGTAAATTTTGAGTAATAAAATAAATAAATAAATATAAAGGTACAATTTATTTTTTATTTTGCGAACAAATGAGACAGCGTTTGTATTGTTCATTGTTGTATATCATTATTATTATTATTACTATTCGATATATATTATGTGTGTATGTTTATACATTTTCATGAACATTTATTCATTTGTTATTTTATTTACATAAATATCTGTTTGTATGATTTTTATGAGATTTATTAAGTAGACGGGAAATTAACGAGCAACTGACGTTGTTTAATGCTGTGAGTCGCCTGATATATTTGTGGGTAGACTGTGTCGTGGCCAGTTCATTTTTGCCTCGTTCAATGTACCTGTTTTTTTATTTTATCTTGTTTATTTCACTCTTGTTTTTTCATCTAATTGTCATCTAATTTTTTTATTAGTTTTAAGCATATATCTTTATATTATATGGATTATATTTGTTCTTATAGCAATTGAAAATATTTACTTTTTAATTTTTTTTAACTTTTAATATCGCGAGTTCGAATCCTGCCTCGACTGAGTTCGTTCACCTATAGCACAAGCATTGTATATATTTATGAAATTTATATTGTATATTTTTATTGTATATAAAATTTTTTTGCCCACACACAGACACACAGGCATCGCCTTTGTGGGAATTTTGGTAATTTGTAATTCTACGTTGTAATTTTCTTTTAAATAAATTAATAAATAAAAAAATATCATAATTATTTACGAAGTTTTATTAATCGTTAGTGCTTCGTTGTTTTAAGCCATTTAAGCAATGCAAATGTTTTTTTTTTGTTTTCTAATATATTATTACCAAGGTACTAGTCTAGATGAAATATTTTTATATATTTAATTTTTATTAGCTGGAAGGCTAATGATCGTTCCAAAGGATCGTCATATAAAGAATAATAAAAAACAGAATAATTAATCACGTTTGAGTTTTACTTATATTTTTATGGAAGTCTAAACAGCACATTCACGCTGTTTTAATCGCTTAAATCTAATGTTGAAATTTAATTTTCAAGTAAAATTTACCTTTATTTGTTTGTATGATTCACATGTAAAAAGTCCAGCCCACAGAGTAATGGTTATACAGAGGTGACATGAGGTGGATCGGGGGGATATCCCAAACACATTCAATATAATGTTTAAATACAAATCGGATATTAATGACACATTTATATAGCAGCAAAAGTATTTACTTTACGAAATGTCAATAACTTTGTTAACAACATGTACTTTTTGATGTGTGTGTTGACTACTGTTTCATTTTTTATTCCGAAACATTCGGAAAATATTCAAATACGTTTTATGAATTAACACAAAAAAATATTAATTTTAAGTTCCTACCTAATCTTAACTATTGTTTAATTTAGTGTAATAAATCTATAATAAGCACACTTTTAATTTAAAATAATTATTTTTAAAAAATTTCATAGCAGTTCATCACCAAATTTTAGTAGCGATGTGTGCCGTGAAATATAGCTTTTGTCATGTCTATAGATTTTTTGTCTGTGGTCCAGTCAGAATATTATAGTTCTCGACATTTTAATTATTTCACTCTAGTGCCATACTGGAATAATATGCGTAGCATGAAAAAAAGAAAACTTCTTAGAATGTTACAAAAATCATGTTTTTTAGCTATTCAACTAACGAGCTCTATTTGTATTGAGGAATCTCTGTACTTATTTACTGAAAGGAAACATGCAACGTTTTACAATTTTTAAAGGAACTTTTGTGCCTTTTCTGCAACCGTCCTGTTATGTTATTATGAAAGCCTTGAAAAGGATTTTTCCTTTAACTGAAACTTTTCAACGGAATCATTATCGTTCCAGTATGTCTACTTCCAACAAAAAAATAGAATTATACACATAAATATATGTATAAAAAATGTTGATAACATTATAGAAATTTGTCAACAAAAACGAAATTTTCCCTTAGCTACATTTTTAACAAAGGAAGCTTTTGGTTTTTTCATAGAAGAAATCTTTTTAGATTTTACACATTTTTTTGTCGATTGGAAGACAAGATATTACTAAAGAATACTTCAGATGATTGAACAGTACCCTCATGATTTGATAAAAAGCTATGCCATAAGATTATTTAATAATAAATTCTAAAATAAACAAACCTTTATTTTTTAGCATGGACAAATTCCATACATTTCGGTGAGCTAAGTATTCACTGAGAATGGTTTATAAAATACAACCCTAAAAGTAGCAAAAACTCGCACTGATTTGAAAATTTTCCCTAGTATTCATTTTCATAAATGAATTAAAAAATGGACTATCACCGCGATATTTGCAAAAAAATGTTCTATATAGTTTCGAAGCTCACACCTACCCGACGAGAAGTCGACGGGACTCAGACAAACCTGGCAGGTACACAAAATAATGTGTATAATTTCAACAGTTTAATGATTTGCCAGAATGTGTGAAGGAAGCATCTGGTCTTGCCGCTTTTCGTCACCTAAGTGCTGAATACATAAAGGAACAGTTCTTTTAAGATATTGTGTGCTTCCTTTGTATTTTTGTGTAAATTTGAATATTTCTTGTTTTTATATATTTCATACTGTGAAAACTTTTTATTTTTTTAACTTGTAAATATGCTTATTACTATTTACTAGATGTAAGAAAGTGCATTTATTTTTTACATCTAAATAAAATATACATACACGTACATACATAATATGGTGTACTGTTTTAGTTACCTTTTTTTTAAATGACGCAATGTTTTTTTCAAAATACATTATATATAAGAATGTTTTAAATAGAACATCTCGAAGTTTAATACGTAGTTTGATATTCATCGAATATACGTCATTTGAAAGATATTTTTCCATATTCGGTAAAATAAATTGATGTTATTAGGATAACATATTCTTGTATTTTTTCTTCCTTCCAGGCGCCGGAAGCGGAAGACCGAAGGATCTAAAGACCGATGTGTTTTTTGAGAGCCTACATGACAAGGACACCACCGACCCCTTTAGACAAATTACCGGTAAAGTCTCATTTTTTATTTAACTTATTTTTTTCGTTTGGCGAAAGCCTTGTATATATATATATATATATATATATATATATATATATATATATATATATATATATTATATATATATATATATATATATATATATATATATATATATATATATATATATATATATATATATATATATATTATATATATATATATATATATATATATATATATATATATATATATATATATATATAATATATATATATATATATATATAATATATATATATATATATATATATATATATATATATATATATATATATATATATATATATATATATATAATATATATATATATATATATATATATATATATATATATATATATATCTATACTATCATATCTACTATATATATGTTATTCTTCAGGCTTTCGCGGAGAGGAGTAAATGATGCGTCGATTTCTCGGGTACTCCGCGTCGTAGTTTTATGGTTCCTCCTGGAACCGTGTCCCTGACGTTTCAACTGGACGTTGCCAGTCATCCTCAGAAGGGTAGTGGTGGGCTTCTTCAGTAGTCTTCGGCTGCGTCGATAAGGCGTAGTTACTTTTGGTGACTTTTTGGTAACCTTACGTGTCGCTCGATTCGACCGAATCGAGCACACTACGGTCGAATCGAGCGACACGTAAGGTTACCAAAAAGTCACCAAAAGTAACTACGCCTTATCGACGCAGCCGAAGACTACTGAAGAAGCCACCACTACCCTTCTGAGGATGACTGGCAACGTCCAGTTGAAACGTCAGGGACACGGTTCCAGGAGGAACCATAAAACTACGACGCGGAGTACCCGAGAAATCGACGCATCATATATATATATATAATATATTATATATATATATATATATATATATATATATATATATATATATATATATATATATATATATATATATATATATATATATATTATATATATATATTTATATATATTTTATATTATATATATATATATATATATATATATATATATATATATATATATATATATATATATATATATATATATATATATATATATATATATATATATATATATATATATATATATATATATATATATATATATATATATATATATATATATATATATATATATATATATATATATATATATATATATATATTTATATATATATTATATATATATATATATATATATATATATATTTATATATATATATATATATATATATATATACTATATATATATATATATATATATATATATCTACGTTTATTGGTAAATTTTAGAAAATTTATCAATAGACGCAGATAAAATTTTTCGAAAGCTTTACTTTTTTTTCATCTACTATTTATTATAAGTCGGCCATTGTGGTTCAGCTGGTTAGATATCCGTCTGTTGAGAGAAATGTCCTGAGCTTGTATCTCGATGAAGACAGAATATTAAATTTTGTGTTCTGTCTAGATCTGTGAGACGATAAATTTCAATTAGTAATATTTAACATAGTACCTGTTAGCTACCTAAAAATAATATAAATTTAAAAACATAATTCAAATCTGCACTATAGGTATACCTTTTTATTTCTCATTTATTTTTGTCGGCCTTCGTGGCTCAGTCGGTTAGGTATCTGACTGCTGATCCAAGGGTACCGGATTCGATTCCCGGTGGAGATACAGTTTAAAATTGTGTTTTCAGTCTGGATCTGTGCTTCGTCCATGTTTCGTCTCATACATACTCATCGGTTGTAGAAGCTTATTATTTTTTTATTTGTATGGAAACTTAACAGCTATACATTTTTAATTCTTAATTATTAATAAGTATACAAAAAATAAGCAAATTATGAAGTTTCACATAATTACATTATGATATATTTTTGATTTTGGGTAGTTGAGTTATTGTATTATGGTGAGTGTATGTGGGGGAAAGGGAAGGGTAATGGATATAGGAAAGCGTTGATAAGGAAGGGATGAATGTTTAAGGAAGATAAGTTTTATTTTTAACCAGTAATATTATATTTCCTTCTTTCAAAATATCATTCACACTGTCATGCCATCCCTTTCTGGGGTGGCCTCTGCTATTCTCGCCATCTCTTACACCCATGTATAATGTATATATTTTTTCAGTCGGTCATTCTTTCAATATTTCCTTACAACCTTAAGGCATTCACTTTCATTTTATTTATAATCTCTCCTTCTTTATCTTGCATTCTCTCATATATCGTTCAATTACATACCTACTCTTCTTATTGATCTCATTTCTACAGCATTGATTCTTATTTCATGCGTCTTTTGCCATGTCCATTTTTCACTGGCATACGTCTAAGTATTCACTACAATTGCATTTCTCATATGTATATGTGGAATAGGGGAGAGTCTCAACGTGTCAAAAATGCTCTTCTTTCTGATAAAAGTGATTACAAATGTATGTTTGAAGAAACTATATCAACAACAAAAAAATTCAGAGATTGTCAACGTTTCAAAACGAAAAAAAATAGACAAATATAGTGAGGAGAGTTTATTTTATTTATTTATTAAACTTTGTGTACAATACTGTGTACAATGGCGGGTTTATTGTCACAAGGCAATTTCTTCCAACCAACCAAAGCAACGTGAGGTCATAAATAGAAAATTGGTATGTACATACATTAAATTCATAAAAAAAACGAAAAGAATATTAGGAGTAAATTCACAACAACAAAGGAAGGAAGTAAATAGAATTTGAGGGAGGGGAGGGAGGATGGATATTGGGTGTCAGTTAAGAATTATTAGACAGGTAAAACAGCTTAAGTTTCTTTTTGAAAATTTGAACCGATTGAAACGTCGTAGTATCATTACGGTGTTCCATAGTCTTGCTGATTGTACTTCAAAAGAGGAACTGAGAAATTTAGTAGAATAAATGGGGATAGCTAGTGTTGTACGTTCAGCTGATCGAAGCGGCAGACCGTGATTTGACAAGAAAATAACCTTATTATTGAGATATTGTGGTGAATTTTTGTTGTTAATTAAATTATACAGTAGATAAAGTAAATGAATATTACGACGTTAACGTATCTTAGGCCAGCGAAGAAGATTTCGGTAAGTGGAAACGATCAAATTTTCTAAGATTGTAAATAAAGCGTATACAAACATTTTGCAATCGTTCAAGTTTATTAAGGAGATCTTCGTTAGCATCCAGATAACAGACGTCAGCATAATCAAGCAAAGGGAGAAGTAAGGATTGTGCAAGCGTGATTTTTTAATGTGTCGGAAGAAAAATTTTCGGTCTATTAAGAGAATGTATACTAAAGAACAGATTCTTACTAACATGATATCACAATTATACGCAAAGAACGCTTGTACACACATATATAAAAACATAGAAAAACTTGACTCTACGCAAACATCTAGACCAACTAGACAGACCGAACAGGCTAAACTCATAATACCTAGACTCAAGACAACTTTTGGACAAAGAAATTTCCTGTATTTTGGAGTCAAATCATACAACGAACTACCTTTAACACTTCGACAAAACAGTAACTTGAAAATATTTAAGCGAGACATTAAAATTTGGATAAAAAAAGGGCAGAGAATATATTAAAAATAAATTAAACAACCTGAACTCTGAAAATACTCCTATAGTTATTAATCAAAACTGAAAACTAATAAGATATCTATACACAATATATCAGAACAGGTTTTACCTAGTGAAATATCCGGTAACTATTATGTAACCTAATGTAAGTTAAATATATTATCATGCATTTAAAAATTTTGTTACTAGATATAAGGAAAAAAGTGTATTTTATATAAATAAAATAAAATGAAATAAATAAAATATATGAGAAATTTGTTCGTGCCATGATAGATCTTCGTCGATAAAGATGGTACCAAGATTTTTAACAACTTTGGAAAAGAAATGATCAGTAGAGATGGAAGGGGTGTATTTTTTAATGTAGACAGCAACCGAGTACTGCCAAAACAATAGCCATAATAATAGTTTAGTGTTTTCCACAACAAACATTTTTTTTGTTTGTTTATAAATACCCGCAGTAAAATTTAAAATTTTCGTCATGACACCGTCAATCTTTAACCGTGCCATGATGTTTTCATGTTTAAACTATCTCTCTATCGATGTTGTCATGTTTAAACTATCTCGATGTTTTCATGTTTAAACTATCTCTCTATCGATGTTTTCATGTTTAAACTATCTCTCTATCGATGTTGTCATGTTTAAACTATCTCGATGTTTTCATGTTTAAACTATCTCTCTATCGATGTTGTCATGTTTAAACTATCTCGATGTTTTCATGTTTAAACTATCTCTCTATCGATGTTTTCATGTTTAAACTATCTCTCTATCGATGTTGTCATGTTTAAACTATCTCGATGTTTTCATGTTTAAACTATCTCTCTATCGATGTTTTTTGTTGGGTTTATCGCGATTTACGTAAATTGCGGGACCCGTTGTTATAAGGACTTGCAAACAATGTGAAAAAGCATTTTCTCGCTCGGGCGAGGGAATGTCTTGACAAATAACAATTTTCTTCGACGATAAAAATACAGATTAATATACTTTTCCGTAATATTCCTCGCCAAAGTGTACATATTTAAAGAGCAATTTAGTTGAAATTGCTCCATTATATTAATATAAAAGCATCATTACACGCATCTTATGGCTATCATTAAAAACGCACTTTGCCAGATTCCGTCGGATCGTTTCGCTAAATTGGCAAAGTTTGAGTTATTCGGGAACTTTTCTTGTAATGTTCCTACCAACACAATACTTAAATATTACCTATAACGTATGTTTACGTAAGTATGCCATATTTAACGTATGTTTACGTCATATTTTGAGCAATTAGAAACTCTTTCTTATTTTATTTTTTATTTATTAAGAGAAAAACAATTACACATATACATTTTTGTTTTATACATGAAATTGATATATTATGTGTTATCACATCATTCCCCATAGAGGAGTCACAAAGAAAAAATAGACGTGCTTAGAGATAAAAGTAACACAATATAAAAAATCAATAAATGTTGTAAAAACACATTATGAAGAATGAAATATAATTTTCTAGCTCAATCACTTCTTCTTCCATTGCTTGATTACGGCTATTTGGATGCTAATGAAGTGTATCTCAATAAAATTGAACTCAAAATATATGTATCAAATTCATCTTTGGGTTGAAAAAATTTAATCATCTTTCATCGTAACGCAATCTTCTATGTTGGCCCAAGATACGACAGCGGCGCAAAATACACATTCTGTCCATATTGTACAATATTCTCTCTAATCCGAACCTGCCACAGTACCTTAAAAACAAATTCACGTATTTATCCAATCATAGACTTCAGCTCCGATCTGCTATCCACCACTATCCATCCCTGTCCATAACACAGAATCTTTAGCTTGTCGTTCGAAGAACAATCAGCAAGATTATGAAATAGAAGTCCGGATATTGCGTCAACTAACTTACTTTGTATTTTCCAGAATAAACTAAAGAAGGAATATTTACCTATTCCTGAACACCTGATCTCATTATCCTCTTATTGTTCTTTTCCAACCCTTTCTTTGCTATGGATTTTTTTTATGTTTTTAATATTTATCTTAGTGTAATGTAGGTATATTTTCTTTGTTTTACTAACGCTTTCATTCTTTCTTTCATGTATAATTTTGAAATAATTTGTAATCTGGTTGGTTGGCAGAAATTGCGTAATGGCAATATGCCCGCCAGTGTTCATTATATTTGTTTATTTTAAAAATCATCTCCATATAACACAATTTTCTCAACAGCGCATTACAGCCATACATATGTATATACCCAGGTCCTAAGAGGCTGTATCTGTGATTTTTTTTTACAATTTCCCCTTTGATTATAGATTCAGATACAATAAAAATGTCAGTTTGATCATAAATTGGTCATTTAAGTTTATACATTTTCTGTAAAGCGGTATCCTGAATCTTGAATTAGTTCTCGGTGTATTTTTGAATATAAGTTGAATATATATTATCTCCAGACATTCACATTCTACGAAAAACTAAACCAATTCCATCTCTTCATTTTATTTATTTATTTTAAAAAGAAAAAGATGATACATAATGTAATAGATACTATCTATAGACGAAATAACCGCTTTACTAAACAACGATAACGGTGTAAACATTAACCATGATACCTTACATAGTATAGACATTAACGAAAACATTGTAAAAACTCACTTGAATAAACTAGACATTAACAAAGGACCAGGCAGTGACAATATCCCCGGAATTTTTATCAGTAAATGTGCAGATAATCTTTATGTTCCCCTAACTATAATCTATCAAAGTTCTTTATGTAATGGTTGCTTTCCATCCTTATGGAAACAAAGTTACATAACACCAATTTTTAAAAATGGGGCAAAAAATAACATTGAAAATTATCGTCCAATTTCAAAATTACCTCTATTTGGGAAAATCCTTGAAAAAATTGTATACCAACAACTACTTACATCTTTCAAAAACAGAATTATCCCTGAGCAACATGGTTTCCTTCCAAATAAATCCGTTTCTACAAATCTCACACTCTTCACTGAATTTGTTCTCAAGCAAATGGACAACAGAACCTAAGTTGACGCAATTTATACCGATTTCTCAAAGGCTTTCGACCGTGTTAATCATTATATTCTTCTGAAAAAAATAAAAAAATTTGGTATCCACGGCTGTTTACTGAGATGGATCATATCATATATTCGGTTCCGAACTCAAACGGTCGTTCTAAATGGTTTCAAATCGAAAATCAAATATATTTCCTCCGGGGTCGTTCAAGGTTCTCATCTGGGACCACTACTTTTCAACATTTTTATTAATGACATCAAATTTTCCATTAATTTCGCCCTATTTATAATTTACGCCGATGACATGAAACTTTTCTGTACAATAAAATCCTGGGAAGACTGTAATAATCTTCAAAAAGACCTGTTATCAATATTCGAATATTGCAAACACAATAAATTATCCCTTAATGCTTCCAAATGTTATTCCATTACTTTCACAAGAAATAAAACCCAACTAAATTACGAATATTCAATAGATAGTATAGCCGTTGAAAAAAAATCGGTTATAAAAGACTTGGGGGTCTATGTTGACAGTAAACTTTCCTTCGAGAGACATTTTGACCATATAACCGGTAAAGCTTACCGTATGCTAGGCTTTCTATTCAGAAATACTAAACAATTCCAAGATTATAAAACGTACATTATATTATACTATGCTCTTGTTCGGAGTCATCTCGAATCCTCGTCAATTATCTGGAACCCTTCCTACCAAATATATAAAAACCAAATTGAAAGAATTCAAAAATTATTCATCAGACAATTAAACTATAGATTATATTCCTTTCCGTATTATATTACCCCTTAACGGCTCCCTAACTTACTATAACACATAAATCCTCTCACACTCACACACACTCACTCACACATACACACAAGCACACGCCATATTATACTAATTTTCGAAATATCTTTAAAACTACTAAATTTATATTGGATTTTATTTTTTTATTTTGTTAACTACTCATTGCGGGAGATAGGTCACCCGCACATTAATGTTGAAATTTAATGAATCAACAATACATTTTATGTGACCCCTTCAGTGACGATGTGGCTATATACTTACTATTTTGTATTCATGCAGTTATATATATTCTTTTTCTCTTATTTTATTTTATATTTTCATACACACATGTTTTCTATGAATGCGAGTACGTGTTCTATGCGAATTACTTATATATAATAGTCTGTAATTGGCTCAATTTATATGTAATTGTTTTATATAAAAAAAACTGTACAGCTGTTGACTATTTATAAAAAAAAAAAATAAAATAAAAAAAAAAAAATACAATATATAATACAGTTACAATATTTATTAACATTTGTTGGAATCTATCCCAACATTAAAATATGTAAGGTAGTTGTTGTCTTTGGTCATAGACTGTACATGTTAATATTGGTACCTCTGTGAGAATTTATATGTTGCAGTTGCTTCCTTTGATAATATTTTTTTGCTTTTAACCTGTATCTACAATCAGTAAAAATAAAGTTTATACCAGATACGCGTGTTTTAATTATCATACGAGCCCACCACCAGTACCTACGGAAAATATATTAAAAAGAACTATTTCCACAACGTCGGCCTTCGTGGCTCAGTGGGTTAGATATCTGACTGCTGAGCCAAAGGTCCCGGGTTCGATTCCCGGTGGAGACACAGTTTTTAATTGTATTTTCAGTCTGGATCTGTGAGACGATTAATATCGTAAGTCTCCAGAATGTGGCAACTTGTTATTGGGTGCGTGTTAAATTAATATTTGACATAGTATCTGTTAGTTGCCCGAGAAGCAATATTAAATAAACATTACTCCCCAATAAGAGTTTAGGTACACTCGAGTTTTGGAGGGGATTCTACAAATCAAGTACCATATCATCACATAAAGATCCATATCTATAAATATTAATCCATATCTTATAACATAGGAAAAGTACTCAAACCCTAAGAAATCATACAGCAATCTTATATAGTTTGAGAAAAAAAAAAAAAAACAAAAAGAGACGCACCCAATGTAAAACATAACTAAAAATAAAACATAACACTTATGATAACAAAATAAAATATGTCACTTATGATAACAAAAATTATAAATACAATATATAAACATATTATGTACATAACAACAACAGTACTAAACAATTCTAACGTCAGGTAATAAGTAAATAAGTGTAGATAAGTAAATCGATCAATCATATTATGATACTATTATCGATGTCGCAATAGCAATATTACGTAATATTGACCTTTATAAACTTAAAGGTCATGAATTACAAGGGGTATCTTAACTAAGAGTTTTCGGATTATTACATGATGCGAAACTATTAATCGATTCTCATATAAATGCAATTGTCAATAAAGCATCCAAGTCAATGCGATTCATTATGCGAGCCTCCAAGGACTTTTCAAAACATCAAGACTTTAAAAATTCTTTATTGCACCTATGCCAGATGCCAGCTTGAATATGCATCCCAAGTGTGGAATCTAATGTATAATGTCTACATCTCCCCGTATTGAAGAAGTACAGAAACGATTTATTAGATATCTTAATTATAAAGCTAGAACTTATCAAACCGACTACTTACAATCATGTAAACAGCACCACCTTTTGGCTCTTTACAAACGCCGTGATTTAAAGAGTCAAAATTTTAAAAAGTAAAATCGACTGCCCAGATCTACTAGGCAATATTAATCTTCGGGTTTTTAATCAATCTCGATGCCAAAATCCCATATTTTCGCTAAAACAAGTATCAACTAATTATCGTCAAAATTCATTTCTTTGGCGTGTTTCTAACAATATGAAAAACCCAATACTTAATACACCTGAATTTGATGTATTTAAGTGTAGCATTACAGCAGCGAGACGTATTCTTAGTGCAATTGTTTTTAATACTATGTAATTTATTTGCTAACATTAACAAAAAAATATATTTATTTAAAAGAATCAATATGTCCTTGTAACAAGTACATACATATACAATACATCCCCATACATTCCCTAAATTAAGCATATGCTAGTGCTTAGGTGAACGAAATCAATTTCATTTTTTTTTATGTATGATCTTTTCTATGGTTTACTCTTTTTTTCTTTTATTTAATATTATGTTAACCACGGTTGCAGGATGAAATTTTATCTGTTACAGAAACATATTATATCATGATGTTATATTTTTTTCTCTTATTTTTTTTTTAATTTTGCGGCGCTGTCCGATTTACTAATGATATTAATAACAATTAAGCACTACAAATAATAACACTCAATTATTATTATTACCATTATACACTTCCTCAAAAGAATTAGCAGATCAATGCGTAAATTGTAATTTATTTAAAAGAGCAAAATAAAATGCAACAAACGCATCATCAAGCCTTCAATTGGGAATAGTTCACCCATCCAGATATTTAACATATCAAAGGATTAGGCTCTGAGGAGGTCTCTATACTACCTAACAACCCTACTGATTCCCGAATATTAACGTTTAAAAAATCTTTAACGATTCTACATGTAGGTATTCATAATTACCGTTTTTTGCATTTTTATTATTAAATTTTTCGATAAATCTTTAATTTCTAAATTACGGATTAACGATTTTGGAATAATGCCAGTGGCTGAAATAATGAACGGTAATATTATTATTTTACGAGAATGACAAAGTCTTTTAATCTCGTTACCTAAAGCGGTGTATTTTCTATTTTTTTCATCAAAAGTTTTTATAATATTACAAGAATTTGGAATAGCCACGTCGCAAATATATGTTATTTTTTTAATTTTATCATGTATTATTAAATCGGGTCTGTTATGTTGAATTGACCGGTCAGTTAATATTGTTTTATCGTAATAAAGCGAAATATTATTATTTTCTAAAAATGAAATCGGATCATATTCATAATATGGTTTTATGTTTATCGCGTCAATTAATTTATATTTAATAGCTAAATTTTGGTGTATTATTTTTGCTACATGGTTATGTCTAAATGTATATTCTGATTGCGCGAGAAAAGAACAGCCCGATATTATATGCTCGATTGTTTCCGGAAAAGCCAAACATTTCCTACAACTATCATCTACTACATTTATGTCTTTTATTATATATTCTGATAATTTTTAGTTTTTATTACTCTATCCTGAATCGCTATTATAAAATTATTAATTAATCGCTATTATTATGTTTACTTTGGTTGCAGGATTAAAATTTATCTGTTACGGAAACATATTATATCATGATGTTATAATTTTTATCTTGCAACCGATGGTATGGCCTATCAGTGGAGACTTCTATTTGGCTGTTAATTATTATGATAAATGTAACTCTGATATATAGCTGTTAGTCATCCAAAAATATAAATAAATAGTGTATAATATATCATCTTTATAATATATATTGTCTCATATTTGATAAGATTCTCATAATCAATGCTTCATTAATTCCATATAATTTCATTTGCCTAAATTTGTTTAATATTTTTGATTACTTCATATGTATTTCGAATAGCAATAAACCAAGCTTGATTATTTTAGCTGAGCTTGAGTGACTTAAATCGTCTATTATTAATTTGAACCCGGGTATACATTACCTACATAAGCTTAGCGCAATGACAACTCCAGTATCTCTCCACAAAAATAATGTTTTTTTTTTATTTGTGTTAAATTTCTCCTTCGATCAAGCTTAAATTGTAATAAAATGTCACACTGAAAGTTTTTCCTTTTGATGATCTATTGCTCTAAATTTATCAACTGTTTTAGTAACAACTAATTTAAAATGTTTTCATGTTCTTGTCAAACAAGGATAACAACTTTATATAGACTTGTTAATGCTCCGTCATCTGGAAAGATTCTGAGTGAAATGTGGTGGAGAATTTGGTTATATTCATAAAATGTTGCTCTTCAACTAAGTTACGGATATTTTCATCAATATCAAATTTCCCTTGAACTCTCTACGCATCACTATTCACTTTGAATACATACTTTGTAAATGAAAGGATATTTCTTGAAAATAGTATCAACATACTTTGCTTCAAAATTAAATCCAAGGTATTTCAAACTTCCACTTGTGTGTTTTACTCATCTTTTTCTCTCATACTTTCTCTTTCTTATTTTCGTTTATTTTTTGTAAAATACTTTATTTTAATTGATGATGTTTAAATTATTATTTTATATAAATTATTTTCTTAAAAATAATTCTTAATTATTTTCTTAAAAAAATACAATCGATCAGATGATTATAGGACAAAACGGAGGTTTCAATGCTCAATAATGTTTTTTTTTAACTATAACTGCGTGTCTTGTGGTGTATCTGCGTGTCTTGTGGTTTCACTGATGTATGAAACACTATATTTTATTTAATTATCGACGAAGTTTTTATTTGGTAGAACTCCATTATAAGTTATATCTATAATTACTTTTAATTATAGATATAACTATATTTTATGGCAAAAATAATTCTGACTCAGAAAAAATAATAAATGACTCAGTTATTCCATAGAATTTTGTCAGTAATCTTAATATATAAAAATATTGTGTCACGATGTTTGTACACGCTAATCTCGGAAACCGCCCAACCCATTTCAATGAAATAGTCTTAATGTGTATGAATGATTCCGGATTGAAGTATAAGATAGTTTTGGACTCAATTGGTGGTGCTGTTATTGAGATATAAAAAGAAATCATTGAATTTTTTTTTTCATTTTTCACCTAAAAATGCATATAACCACAATTTTTTATTTCTCTACACGCCCTCAAGAATTTTTATAGGAAATGGGTCGACATTCATTTGTCAGTTGTGTAAGTTTTCATTAGTTGGCTTTGTGTACAAATCTATATTATACATCTAACACCTTACTCAAATGCACGATTTTTTTTTGTAAAATACATAATATGAGGTCTATATAAAAAGCGGTCTACATAGAAGACGGTCTGTGATAGAACAACGTCTGCCCGGACTCACTAGTGCAACTTTAAAAATATTCGACAATATTTCTTATATCGAAATGTTTTATATTCACATTTCATGAAAAAAAAACCGCAATTTCTATGGGGTGAAGGTGACATTTGTCATCATTCCATTTAATATCCAATTAATCAATTTCCAGGTATTTAAAAGATAACTTTATTACCTTCAGAGAATAATAATAATTTATTGGTTTTGTTTACCGCTGATTTCTCGGTAATTTCCAAGATGAAACACTCGGTAATCATTAACATCTTCAGACAGCTTTTTGAATCTTCGGCACCTACTCGTGGAAGGGGACGTTGTAGGTTAATTTAGCAAGTTTTCTCCGTGGAACAAAAGATAATTTTGTTAAAAGTTCCCGCTCTTCAAATAAGATGTCTGTGTTTTATGTTCATCCACAAATAATAATCTAGAGTGTAATCAAATCAAATCAAATGTACCATGATTCACGATATTGCTTCACTTGATGTTACATACATCTACAAAAGTTTACCATTAAACGTATCCACTATCCACACAGGAAAACGTGAAAAGTTTTATTATAACTAAACCACGTAAAACATTACATTTTTTATTAAATTGAAGATTCGTTTTCTTACATCGTCGAATAAACATGTCTTATAGCAACACAAATCTAGCAAAAATTACAAAAATCAAACAATTAAGGAATAAAAATCTAACTCAATTAAATATGTTTATACGGCATATTCATATTTTTTTTAACAAAAAAGAACATGTCCTTGTTAAACAAGTACATAAACATCTCCCTAAATTCCCTAAATAAAGCATAAATGCTTGTGGCTATAGGTGAACGAAATCGGTCGAGGTAGGATTCGAATTCGAACTGTTTATTTATATGTATATTTTTTATGATATTATTAAAATACCTACAGAGTTTACACATACATATAATACAAACATATAATTAAAATAAATAAATATCTTTGTTTCAAGTTCGTATGACTATTTTTAAGTCAACTAGTTTCGGAGACGTGTCCGCTCTTTCGTCCGGACAGACTTATGTATGTATACTAAACTTACTAGGCACGTAAGAAACGTGTGTGTGGTGTATTTATCAATGAACAAACCATTACAATTTAACACTGTTTATTTTACACTAGTTGCATGTAACACATGAGATCCAACTGTCGATAGCGATTGTATGTATAGTTGAAGAATAAAAATCAAACTATAAACCCATAAATCCAAATTATTGAAAATTTTAACACTTGTTGGTATGTATGTCAAGATAGGACAGTATGGAGGTCAGTCCTCTTTTCCTTCCCGGGATATGAAAATAGCATGATGGTTCTGTATGTTTGTTTGGATATTAAAATCCTATCAAACTATTAAGTCTTTAAACTATTAACTGCCATATAAATTGTATGAAGCGATGTCGTCACTAAATTCAATTTTTATAAAAATTGTTAAAAAAAATTTGAGATGTACTGCTACAATGTTAATATTTTTTATAGAAAATTAAATTATCTAGTTGGGGTGTTTCGGCTTTTTTCGATATTTTTAAAAACTTTGGAAATATAGGCAGTGAAACTCATAAATTTATCATAAAAAAAATATTTTTCTTCATAAAAAATGTTTGAGAAACCCTGGAATTTTTTTGAAAAAACTAATTTGAGATTTTGTATTTGTCTATGTTTATACCAATTTTCAGCGTTCTAGCTTTTATGGTTTCTGAGATATAGGGAAAAATAAAATGAAAATTCAAAAGTTGATAACCCCTGACTGAAACAAAAATTCAAAATTCCGAGTATAAAAGTTTTGTAGGCCTGTAACTGTTTATATATTCTGAAATTTTAGGCTCTGTAAATTGAGCGGATCAAAAGTTATAAGGGGGGGGACACACACACACAGACACACAGACACACACACACACACACACAGACACACGAAATGTTCTACTCCGAATTCTGAGTAAATCCGTGTATGGAACATATATGCTGCGAAGCCTCTAAGTTGGTGTTTTTTGACTTCAAAGTTGGAAAAGCCGTGAAAAAAGTAGACCTCTCCATACAATTCTCGCGTATTCTGGCTTGATACATTGTCGATATGTTAAGAGAACAAAGTTCTCCTGAACAAATCGACAGTTGGACAAATTAATTTACTTAAATTTCGCACGCGTTTTCTATACAGATAATACCTAGTTTGACATAGTGTGAACGCTTTCAAGGTTGAACGAAGAATAATACAAGATTTACGACAACTAACGACATGACCCGATATTCACTGTCTTTGGGCAAGTACATACCTATGTACTCAGTGGTATCAAATACCACAGGGTTCATAAAACTATGTATCAAAATGTTGATGGGCGGAGCATAAATTGTTAGAAGCAGGGGCTGTCAACGGAAAGATATTAAATAGTGGAGTGTAATTCATATAATTTATTTATTTGTTTGAATCTTCTTGTACATATAATTAGTACACTTGCGGGCTTATTGCCTAATGGCAATTTCTTCCAACCAAACAGAGTAAATGTTAAGTATACAAAACAATGTGTAATATGGCAATAAGTTAATCACATTACAAAATAAATAAAGAGAGTAGAAGAAAAGTAAAAAAAAAACAAAGAAGAAAGCATATAAGAACAATTCATAGCAATGATAGGAAAACTAAAGGATAAGGAAAGGAAGAGGAGAGGAAGGTGTAATCAGGTAATTGTAATTAGTTATTAATTATTTTTTGTTTTTTATTTATGACTTTTCTATGGCGTCAATTACCAAAAATAAGTGAAATTGATTTAACATTGATAATAATAACATTGTATAAACCACGAATTTTGAGTATTTGCTGTCTAACGTTTTCGAAGCTAACCGCTTCTTTGAAATATTTTGATCCTTGATTACTTTAGATTTATAATGTATTCTATTGTTTGAGGTGTACTTCTTAATAATATACCTATAAGTACATTCTGTTTCATGTCTTTCTAAGAAACATACATTTTATTCATGTCTATAAAAAATGTCTATATCTACCTTCAACGAGGAATAGTAACAGGAAAAAATATTTTCACCGAACATTTCTCTAAAGGTGAAAATATAAATTCAAAAGCCCCATAGTACATTAAGTTGGGGTTGAAGAAGTACGCCATAAGTTTATTTCTGTCCAAAGTGGGTACATAAATAAATTGGCCATTTTTTTTCTTCGGACGTAAGTCTCTCGACCACAACAGATTGATAAATTGTTTTCTCTAAAATCCTCCCAAATTTTACCTGAATTTTTCGGCCTCTCTCTTAAGAATTAACCATTAGGTTCTGTTAAATAAGGATAAATCAATTTGTTTACACCATGAAATTTATATTTGTTCTAGCGGTTCAGTCACTTTATCGTAGAAATGTACAAAAACTTGACCGGTATTTTTCAATTTATTAAGTATATTTTTTTGCACATTTTTCTCATGTGGTTTTATGTAGAGTACGTACGTTATTATATACAATCTTATTTGTATTTTGAGTGTAATCCGACCCATACACATTATTTTTTGATTGGCCAAAACTACATACGCGCAGAATTTTCTAGTCAAGTTGCAAATCGTAAATTAGTCATTATATTGGCTAGCGTCCACAGAGGCGATTTGTTTGTAGCAGTGCGTCCACAGAGGCGTACCAATCGGATTACCGACACAACTGTCATTTGGATTTGTTGACAACTTTCCATAGTAAATGCAAATACAAAATGATTATTTTTTCGGCTAAGTAATCGCATGCTCGGCACTTGCATGATTTTATTCAATGAAAATATTCCATGAAAATAAGAATGAATCTAAAAAATATATAGCCTTTTCTAGAATAAACATATCTTAAATTATTGAGTGATGGTGATTGATTATACATATAATGTATATTTGTAAGGTTAATTTAATTTTTTATTCCGGTATTTTTTCTTTTAGTTTCTGTTCTTTAATTTTTTTGTTGACATAAGTCAAGTTATTGTAATTATTTTTTATTAAATAAATAAATAAATATCTTCAAGAAAAAAATGCCAAATTTCATCCAAAATCTTTCAGACATTTTTGCGTGATTGGGTAACAAACATCCAAACATTTGAATTTATAATATTATTGAGATACTTCCACTGTCTAACAACGTAAAAATTTCATTTTAAACTTGAAATGTCATTTTCCATTAAAAAAAGGCGAAATAACATGACAATAGAAAATGCACATACAAAAGATCCTATCGAATTTTTGCCTATGACATTCCGACGATCCGATGCACGCGCTCCGTCCACTGATCGGCAGTCGACGCATTTGTATGATTTCCTATACAAAGAATTCTAAACTCCGCCTGTATTGTCGCTAGCCTGTTTCGCTTGCTATTTTCTTTTTTATATTTCATATACCACGGTGTATGGCTTCATATTAATATCATTTGTGTAATGTGCGTTACATTGAAACTGATTACATTTCTTTCTTCTTCTTAATCGTCTCTTCAATTCTGGATAAAGAACTCTTCAAAAACAAGTTTAAATAATGATACATACATTTTGAATTTCCAAAATAACATACAAAATTTATACTTTTCTAAAGATTTAGATCCCATAACAACATGGTGCCTTGCCCTTAAGAATTTTCAATTTAGAGAGAAAGTTTCTAACAGCATAATCTCAATATATATAAAATACTTCAGTACCTTTTTCTACCTTCTACATATAATTCGTCGAAAGCTATAAAAAAGCGAATCGATATTAGGGGATGAGTTTCAAAGTAGGTATTATTTTATCACAAAAAAACCTAAAGCCTGTAATTCATAACGGTTTATCCTTTCAGCATATCGATATGTTATCTTCTTCCTTCCCGCTAGATTTAAATTTCGACTAAAAAATTTATACAGTAAATTTAAAGAGATAAATTTAAACGTTGGAACATTATATCTTGATTCACCCCGTTTTCAACAACACGATAAAATATTGCGTTATGGATGTTACAAAACATTAAACCAGACTCTTCTTAACAATGAGAAGTTTAATTAACAAATGTTAATTTATTCTCGTTTGTAAACGATTAAGATAAAGAACAAGAATAATGTGGAATGATAATAATTCTTTACACAAAGTACGTAGTAATAACTTACATACTCTGAAATTTGCGCCTCCTGAATTTACAGCATGTATTCTTTTCAGTGTCGGGTAGAAATTAAGAGAGGCACGTGGCTATTCCAATATCGAATCCCGTTTAACTCTTATTTTTTCTTATCATTTCAACAAAAAAAATACGATAAATATAGTTTATTTAATTCATCTCAGATAGCTACAGCTTAGGTAATTAGGCAGGGAGATACGATCTCCCCCTAGTTATTCACCCTGGAATTAAAAGACGTTTTCCAAGAATTAGACTGGACCAACTATGGAATCAAAATACACGGAGAAAGATTGATTGATTGAAACATTGATCGCTGATGACATTGTCCTATTTTCCAATACAGAATAAGAAATTAAATTAATGTTAACAGACCTCAAGAATCAATCCATTAGAGTGGAACTAAAAATGAACATTAATAAGACAAAAATGATGTCCTCTATAGGTTCAGAAGCCATGAAAATTTATGGTCAAGATATTGGCAGAGTAGAATCATATGTCTATCTCAGTCACACCGTGAAACTGGGAAGAGATGATTTAGAAGTTGAACTAGAAAGAAGAAGAGGTCTAGGATTGGCTGGGTTCAGGAAATTATTAAATGTTCTTAAATCTAAAAATATCCCAATCCACTTAAAGAAAAAAGTTTTTGACGCTTGCGTACTCCCTGTGCTCACTTACGGCTTTGAAACTTTTGAAACGTAAGTTGTGCGGGTCATATATCTCGGATGTCGGACGACCGATGGACAAAAGTTATGATGGACTGGAGGCCAAGAACAGGAAACAGAAGCGTGGGAAGGCCCCAGACCAGATGGTCCGATGACATAAAAAAGTGGCAGGTCCAGAATGGCGAAGAATGGCACAGGATAGAGACCAATGGAAGTCCACTAAACCTTTAGTCGGCCTTTATGGCTCAGTGAATTGGGTGTCTGACTCCTGAACGAAAGGTTCCGGATTCAATTCCCGGCGGAGACACAGTATTCTAATTGTATTTTCAGTCTGAATCTGTGTTATAAGTTCTTAAGTGTTTCAATATGTAGATATTTTTAAGCATACTATTTTGCTATTAATTTTATACAAATCGTATGAAACCCCTGTATATCTTGAGGCCCTGATTCTTCTTCTTATATCCCTGTTTACAGTTCACCTGTGGTTGGCCTTTCGGGTACTCAAACTGCATGACTTTCGGTACTGAGTCTTCTCCAGTATTATCGGCTTTTTTACATTCTTTTTATATGTTCGTCCACCATGTAGCTTGTGGACAACCTCTAGATCATGCTCTTGTGGGGATGTTTAAGTTTAGCTCGACTACGTGACCATCGGAATCTGGTTTCCTTGAATTTCTTCCGAATACGTTCAACCCTAAAGCTACCTTGTAATAATCCTTAAAAACATACGTACGTATTAAAAAAAACATATTATAGATAATAGTTTAAGAAAAATTGTATTTTTTAAATATATTATTATTTACAAGCAATGTAACAAAGCGATAATAAACAAATGCGTGTGTTACACTTACATAGTTCATTGCAAAATAAACTAGGAAATAAAGTGTGAGTTTGTATATATGTACGTCTATTAAAACATTGTATCTTTGAATAACGGTCTCCTCATTATATAAGTACCTATCTTGTCCAACTTTAGATTTCACAAACTAAGTATTAGATTTAAGTATGTTTAAATTTTATAAAAGACAATTTTCTTCGCGGATAAAACATTGTCGAGAGAGCATTTTAACGTAAGTATAATTTATTTCAAAAGTATATAATTGTATTATAAGACTTGAGCTTACTTTGAACTATTGTCGTACAACGGAGTTTTTAAATAAACATTTCTGATTTTCGACACAATTTTTTGTACGATTTTACTATTTATACAATACTTTTACTTTAATTTCAATAAAATTTGAAACCAGAAGAAGATCAAAATTATGTAGATTAACCAATTATAATTTCGTATGAATATTTTTTAATTTCTTTTACCAATTGTATATTTTTTTATTGCTCATGATGATGTTGGATGTTTTACTTTTTCTTGGATTCAAAGTTATTGTTGACTGGCATTTGTGCAATAACTAATTTATCATAATATCAATGCTCATATTTCATTTTCTTATTTATTTGAGCATCATTTATATATTTTACTCCGATATTATAGTGACAATAACTCTTTTACGTCTCAAAGGCACATGTCAGGTTTTTAATAGCTCATAGAGAAACTTACTGAACGCCATTTTGTATTCACCACATTGATTGTTGATTTTAGCAATCGGTTTTGAATTTGATTATTCTCTTATCAAGCTAATTCATAATTACCTACAACAGAATGTCTCGATGCAATCACAAGAATGTGGGGTTAGAAGTTGGGGAAAGTAACGGGTATTGTGTGGAGTGGGCTTGAATGACAGAAGAAGTGGAAAGAAAGGAAACATACGTAACAAACGACTGAAAGACAAAAATAAATGCTGTTTTAATTTTTTTTTTATCTCTAGTGATTCTTGGGGTCGTACTACAGGAGTTATTTAAGAATAATATAAGAAAAATTTTTATTCCGTAAGCAGTATTCCCGCAGTACGGGACCTTACCTTTCTCTTAAATTTTTCTCAAATAACTCTTGTAATACGACCCTTAGCTATCTTAACGTACTTAATCGGGATTTATTCAATTCGGAAACAGCTTGCAATGTTGCTACATTTTTGTTTTGTATTATTTAGTAGGTACCCAACTACATCTCATTACAATTTGGTATTCGATCTAATATTTCTTAACATTGTGCCAAATTGTCGACCTCAATACAGGCTAGCGAAGAGGCAAGTCGATAATTAGATATTATTACGTTCTGTTTCTGTATGAATATGGTGAATGTGGTAAATAGGTACAAAGCTTTAAAAAGGTTGGTAAATATTGTTATTATTTACCGCAAATTTCAATATTCCGTATTAGATAATACTCGGGGCATGTAACACATGAGATCCAACCATCCAACTGTCGATGGCGATAGTATGTATTGTTGAAGAATACGTACCAAAAAATAAACCCTTAAATCCAAATTATTGAATATTTTAAGATATTTTGTTTTCTATACAAAACATGTAGGTATGTATTTCAAGATAGGATAGTATGGAGAGGTCAGTCATTTCTTCCTACCCAGAATTTGAAACAGTTTGATGGTATGTATGTATGTATGTTTGGATATTAAGTATCAAAATATTGAGTCACCTTAGATATTGTGTATAGGCCACTGCCGTGCAAATTGTATGAAACGATGTCCTCATTAAATTAAATTTATACATCAATTGTTTAAAAATTTTTTAGATGTAAGTACTACTAAAATATGCATTTTTTTATAAAAAATTAAAATATTTACTAAGTGTGTTTCGGCGTTTTTCGATATTTCAACAAAATTGTAAATATAGGCAGTTAAATACAAAAATTTATCATAAAAAAATAGTATTCTTAATAAGCAATGTTAAGAGGGTGACTGCTGCCAACGTACCTATTTATTCAATTTGAATTTGCATCATTACTACAAAACGAATCATTTTGAAAAAAATTTGGACATTAATAAAGAAAAATATACCTTCACTTTTTAATTATGTTCTGTATATATTCTTGTAGGAAAAATAGTAAGCATACCCCGATTTTTGACATTTATCTTAAATTTCTAAAAAACTATAAGGTAACGTTGCATTAATGCATCAGGTTAAGTTAATAAACCAAAAAAACTTTTATTTCGCGATGGCGCTGAATGATTTAGGTATATTAACTAAACCTGAAGCATTAATGCAAAGTCACATCATATTTTTCTAGATATTTTTGTCTTCTTTAATTTAAAAAAAAAATATGTTGAACTTCGTCTTATATTTTATTAAAAATATAAGATAAACGTTGAAAATCGGGGTATGCCATTATTTTTCTACAAGAATTTATACAGAACATTATCAAAAAGTAAAGATTTATTTTTCTTAACTAATACCCAAACTATCTAAATTATTTTTTTCAGTACGATTTGATAAGAAATAATGATGGTATATCAAATTGAAGAAAAGGTACGTTGGCAGCAGTTCCCCCCTTAACTATAATAATTCCGTTTCTCGATAAATTAAAATCTTTAACATTTTTGACGACAGGTTTTATTTTCAAACAGTTTCCTGCAAACAACATTAGAATTTTCGTCGTGGAGATTGCCAACTAAGTACCAACTAAGCCAAAAAAAACACAAATTTGTGTTAATATAAAAAAATAATTTCCCTATTTTGTATTTATGTATACCTTTTTTCAGCATTCTAGCTAATGTTACTTTTGAGATAAATGGAAAATAAATTAAAAATTCTTAATTCTGTGTATAATTTGTAGGCCTATAACTATCTATGTATTCTGAAATTTTAGGTTCTGTGCATTGAGCGGATTTAAAGTTATATGGGACACACACATAGACACACACTAAATGAACTACTCCGAATTCTGAGTTAATCCATATAATATACATTATATATAGAACATATATGCTGCGAAGCCTCTAAGTTTGTGGTTTTTGACTTCAAAGTCCATGTAAAATATAGACCTGGCCATACAAATCTCGATATGAGAGAACTAAATTCTCTTGAACAAATCGATATTTGGATAATACATAGAAATACTCTTCCTAATAGATATGAACCATATACTTCGTTACTATTATATTATATGTTGTGCACCCCCATATAAAAGGTGTACGATGATATCAGCACTTTGAAGAGAAAATAATACTAGACGTCTTTTATAGTATCTAGATCACTAAGTGGACTCCTTTCCTCGGCTTCGTTAAATGAGAAATCTATGTCATCATTAATTTCGTCCCCTACATCACGTCCATTTAAACCAACTACATCCATTTCATTTTGATGGATATTCTTCTTCTGATGGTTTATCGTTCAGTCTTTTCAATCTCTTTACAGCTTTTAGATGGAAACAAAATAAAAACAAATGAGGCAAAGATTTCGTTTTGTCAAATGAAAAATTTGATTCGGTCGTAAAATATACATTAAACTCAGATGCAGTATCAAATAAAATAAAACGCACATTTTCTTATTCCTCGGGCTTGGTTTTTAATCAATATTTTTTTTCTAAGTAGCTATGTACATGTAGACCATTTTGGGTGCTGGTATTTCAAGATCATGTAGTGAACATGACAAGATCACTCTATTGGGTCTTCAGGAGCCCTTCTGGATATCTGACTAAAAAAAAACCAGTTTATAATTTGTATATATGAACGTCTTAAGTTTAAACAAGATTATAATTTATTACATGTGGTACAAAATTTGTGATCGTTATATAAGACACAAACGAAACATTGAAAATTGGTACCTATGACAAAGTCAATTTTTGGATATTTTCAATTTCTTGGAGTCAAATCACTCAATTTGATTCAATTGGAGTTGAAAAGGGTTTAAAAATATTAAAAGAAAATTTAAAAACGGTATTACAAATTGATAATAAAAAATACAGGAAAAAATGTAATCAATAAATTACTTGACGAAAATTTACAGTGACAGACACATACGCACTCAAATCGTACACATCATATCTTATAAAAACATATTCAAAACGAATTCAACACGAGTTTTTGGGCTTATTGACGCGGCGAGCTGGTGCCTGTTTTGAGACAGTGCTTGCCTCCTATTCAACACGCAAAGGTAAATGCGCGTTCCGGACTAAGTAGGGCGAAAAATTTATTGTATTATTGTTATTATTATTAATTATTGAGATCACAGCTAAAAATTTATTGTATTATTGTTATTATTATTAATCATTGAGATCACAGCTAAAATTTATTGTATTATTGTTATTATTATTAATTATTGAGATCACAGCTAAAATTTATTGTATTATTGTTATTATTATTAATTATTGAGATCACAGCTAAAATTTATTGTATTATTGTTATTATTATTAATTATTGAGATCACAGCTAAAATTTATTGTATTATTGTTATTATTATTAATTATTGAGATCACAGCTAAAATTTATTGTATTATTGTTATTATTATTAATTATTGAGATCACAGCTAAAAATCCCCTTCAGGGATTAAGCAAAATAACAAATATTGTAATTATATTTTGATAAATAAATAAAAAAAATATAAACTGCTACAGTACTTGTTCATAACTTAGTGAAGCAGTTTAAGTTCGCGTCTAAGAATTTTTTTTTATTATAATTTGTACTTTTCTGTATAATTACTGTATTGTATAATAATAACAAATCTGGTTCGTCTATCCTGTGGGGGGTCTTTCTCTTCCCCTTCTACCGTCAACTCCACCAAACATCCAGTTTGTCAAGGTTCTTCTCATCGCTTCAAGCAATGTGACGCGTTTGAGACATATGACCATGTATATTACCAGACATATGTAATACCAGCATATTATGATAAAAAATATCCAAGTCATATTCTTGTGGTAATCAATGTCTCGAAACATTCACATTAAAAATAAATATATTTTTATAAATGTTCTGGCATCATTTCAAATCCTTATGCATCAAATGATATTGAACATTATAGTTCAAATCAGGTATCATTCATTCTTAAAAGTCGTCGTTTCAACCCCTGTAAAGTAATCATTCATTCAAAATCCCAACGGGGAGTTCGGCGTTGAAACTCTCTTGAAACTGCATTAAAATTGTTGGCAAAACACGATTCTTCCCGAATCCATCAGAGTGCATTAGGGATAATAGACTAAACTTTTGGAGATTCATCTCCAGATCAAAATTGGATCAAGCTCATTGACTTGTGTTCAAAGGAGAGCGGTCCTTTTGATCAATTTTCCACAAATTACCATCAGACAACTGTGGTATGGATACACTCGTATGTATTATGTAGGTACCTACTCATAACTTTGTTTTGATAGTATCTTGAGATGTATTTTGAACTAGACTCCACTCAATGTGTATGAATGCATGACCGATCGAGAATTATTAGGTATTATTTGGGACGTCCAAACAACAATGTTGTATGAGTTGAGATATATAAGTCGATCCAACTTGAATGAAATACTATGGTAAATGACATTTTTTTATTTTATTTACGTAGAGATAGTTTATGACGAAGAGAGCTGACCCCAACAGTCTGCTCAGGCAGTGAGTTGGGATTCAGCCAGAGAAAAAGAGGTTGTGTAGAAAAAAGAGTATCTTTACTGTGAATTTTTGTTACCTACATAAAATTTGAAAAAGTCAAATAAATTAAAGACGTCATGTATAATCCCACACATGGATGTAAATACGATGAGAATTATGTATAAATCAAAAGTGTGGTGTTTGATTTTCTCTGCATACCCGAATAAAGAAACAGCGTGATGGTTTGTGTGTAAATAAATTCATAGCTAATAAATTCTCATGGAATAAAATCGAACGTGTATTACATCATAAACAGTAAAATAAAAACCATGATGTAATTTTTACCCTCATTTTAATATACACTCTTAAATATATAATCTTAAGAGGATGCTTGAGCACATAACTCTCCCTGTATACGATTTCCCACAATTTTTATGAAATTGTATCCACAAAATATCATTCTTATTATGTGAATTAACATTTGATTTTTTTACAATTTCTTAGAACCATAGAATATACAAATGTTTGCAATTTCTAATGAAATAAAATTTATGGTTTAAAAAATTGCATATTTTGATTTTTAATATTGACAATCATTTTATGAAGTTAATTTATACTTCATGCATCATTGAAATGTATAAAGAAAAACGCTCAACATCATCCAACAACTAGATCGTCAGACGAGATCTGCTTGGTCTTTAATGAGATTAATAAAAATTATATAAAAAAACTCAGTTTTACGGAGCGCGATATTTTCATACTTATTAAAAAATAATGCACGTGGATACATCAGCGCTGACCATCGCAATGTGGGCATTCCTGGTTATCTTCGTCCTTGTGGTGTGAAGAGTCAGTGTTTAGCGTTTCACTGGGTTGTCATCGTCCATACCGATTCCCAGACAATTGACCGTACGCCCTTTTCACCGAATGGACAATTGACCGTGAGGACAATTGAACGTGGGGACAATTGACCGTGAGGACAATTCATCGCACAGTCAATTGACCGTGAGGACAGTTGACAGTGAGGACAATTGACCGTGGGGACAATTTACGGTCCATACCGATTATGTGAATAGCTCATTTCAAGCGTCCCACCTTGATGCAATGAATCTCCATATACGTAATATCACTATGTTGTTTATTGGTTGGTTATTATTATATGTACATCATATTTGTACATATACCTATTATCCAAATGATTACATCATCTTACTGGTGCTACAGTCCGCTACGGACCCTTTCCTTGTCCAGAAATTGTCTCCATCCCTCCCTATCGACCGCCAGTCTTCTCCAATTTATGAGGCCCATTTCTCTTATATCGCACAGTACGTCGTCCAGTCTAGGTCTAGGTCTACCTCTACTTCTTCTCCCTTCGAGACAGGTGTCTAATACATTTTTAGGAATACGCTCATCTTCCATCCGGCAAACATATCCAAGCCAAAGTAGGCGCTGAATTTTAATAAACTGGACTGCATTTGTTTCGTTGTACATTACCTTTAGCTCATGATTATACCGTATTCTCCAGGCCCCTCAATCTTAGTTAGGCTAAAGATTTTCTTTAATATTTTCCTTTCAAACACCACCAACATATTTTCGTCCTTTTTGGTTAGTGCCCAACATTCCGCTCAGTATGAATGGACTGGTCGGAGAAGAGTTTTGTATATAAGGACCTTAGTATTTTGCGAGATCTTCAAATGATACCAGTTGAGAATTTGAAGTATGAAACTAGGTTTCAGTTGTGAATTCACTGTATGTAAACGTAATAAGTGCAAAAAATTCCGTGATCAAACGGCCTCATATTATTAAACCATAAATCGTGTTGTTGAGTATGATTCGTGTATCATCCGAAGGGTATAAATATTGGCAAAGTATGAAATGTCTCGGAATACATGTAATGGAAATTGTTTATAGAGTGTTAATAGTCCGAAGTCACGCAATTATTTTGTGTTTTATGGGAATCCCCAAATGTCAATAATTTCATTTATCGGCTCATTTATTTTATCGCCTCGTGTAAACCAGACCGTGGCAATAACTTTGGCTGAGGAAGAATCGAAGCCTTCGTGCCTTCTCAGTATTACGTCCTTTTGATGCGAGGGAAAACTTTGGAAAGCACTCCATAAAAGTTGAATTTAACTCACACATCTTCATACAAGCCTATACTAGATACGAGCACAACCGACTACACGTCGATCGAAAGTCACGCGAAATATTCGCACATAACCACATAACATCACTGGATGGTTTATATTTACAACCATTTTGAAGTAATAAAAGATAATGCATATAATAAAAATTAATAACTGGAATATATTTTTTTACGTTACGAGAATACTTCGAGTCATAGTTAGGATATTTTTTTTCGTGTCCTTCGTATTTGAATGAGATTCAGTCAGTATAGTGCATTCACTATACCTATTGACTCCTTTTGTGTTGGTAAACTTGCATAGTTGACAATCTGGAAATTTAGTTATAAGGAGTTGCTAATATTTTAAATATTTCGCTACTCTGTAAATTTACAGAGACTTTGCTTTTACAAATAAATTTAAAACTATGTTACTAATAAAATGTTATTGTATGTGAAAAACGAATTTTATTATTCTTACGTTGGGACGAATACTGCATAAATAATTTATCCAACTAAGCGTTATCTATGACCCGAATGCTAGGTAACTAAATTAATACGTAATACCAAAGACCTTATAATAATGTAAAGGTCATTGCGTAATACTAACTCCTAACCTCACTGGAGTATTTAGTATTCTTAAGTTAGCAATTGCGTTCCAGAGACATTTTACTAAATACTACGCCAAATTTAAGGTCGATAGCGTAGAATTTCACATTATTGCATATGAAGAGAAAAGAGATTCTATGAGTTCAGACTGACGTTTAAAATATTTTTTCATAACAACAGAAACATATGTAACCAAGCTTACACTGACAGCTTGATGTCATGATTTTTCTAAAATTCCAGCGAATTTTCGGCATCTCGTATGGATCGCTGAATACTCTGGTATTTGATTTGACAAAATTACCTAATGCATATTCAACGAAGCCGATAAAATTTAATCACCATCCACCGAAAAAATCTCGTATTTTAGTATTAAACCACTTGTAAGGTTGCTCGCTATCAACCTTACTTTTTGACAATTCGCAATGTCAGTTTACTCCGATGCGCATGCGCAAAGTATTTAGATTATGTCTCTGCAATGCAATTCTCATAGAAAAACTTCGTAGCATTCTCCAGTTAGGAAGCCACGTGATCTCCTAACTTAGGTGAGCGACTGTGCAATGAAAACATTGTGAGTATGTAGAATTTAGTATTTAGGTAGGACTATGCATTTGGACCTATGTGTTGTCACATCCGGCAAAGTTAATTTTATTACATTTGACAACACTAAAAAATCTTACCAACACGAAACTAGTTATTATTGTGAATGCACTATAATGTTAATTATGTTTTAATAATAGCTATATGCAACCGTTTTACAATAGTTAAATCCAACAGCTGTTCTAGGGCTAGCAGTCTGTGTATATGGAATGAATTGTATCGTCAATTTCTCTGTGTCTCATAAAATAAATAAATAAACACCAATAGGTAATTTACATATCGAATCTTTGCAGAATACAATAAGTAGGTGGGTATATAGAAGGTATTTATTTGTAAGTATATGTACAAAATTACGAATTTACAAGTAAATATAAATAAACAGGATCATGTAGAGCATTCTCTAAGTAAACCTGAATTAGAATCCTTTCCCAAAATGGGATGAAACCCGTCCTTTCAATTATTAAATTAATTCTGGTCTGACTCCCTCTCTTCCACCTTACACGATCCTTGTCCTTTACCGGAAAAACAAAGTATCTTAATTATTTCTTAGAATAAATTTCATTTCATTTAGATCAATTATAATTTAGGCATATAAATTGACTCAAGAATTATATAAAAATATTATTGTAAAGAACGTTTCCGCGGAATTTCTTTCCTCATTATAAATAAACTGTTACTGTTCGGATATTAAATATTTATATGGTACCACAACTCATTTTTGAACTTAATCATTATTTTTCCTACACAGTTTTATTCAAAAATATTTCCGGAAACTAATCATTAAAAAAATTAAATCAATTTATCATTATTGATCGTAAACTAATTAGTGCTTTTAATACACTACGCACACAAAAACAATATGTAAAATAAAAAAATCAAAAACTTTGGATGGGTCGATGGCAGAGCGGTAAGCCCACTGGGCTAGTTATACAGTTCACCAATAGCACAGGCATTAATGCTGAATAGGGAATGTAGGAAAATGTTTAGGAACTCTCATTTATTAAAAAAAAACTTATTTTTATACTACAATGGGTCTTTGGTCCATCACAAATATAAACATACAAAAATCCATGACGTTTTAGTTACACAAGTTAAATCTTCAAAGGTAAAATTTATACTAGAATAATATCTATACATTTTTTAACAGTGCATTTGCGAGTATATGTAATATAACACGTTTTTATCTGATTTCTTGATTCGACTCACTTTTGCAACTTGCAAGTATGAATGGTCACAAACTAACGTCATTATATTATGTAAGTACCTGTATTAAAATAATTAAGATATTAATAGAAGGCTATTTTTGACGACTGTTATTTAGTTATGTTTTATGTAGGTATTTTATTTTTATTGGCAGTAAATTGAAAAACAATTAATGTCGTTAAGTGTTAACCTACGTATTTTAGCGGATAATTTAATGCATTTATTTTACTTCATGATCAATGATATGGACGATGGCGTGTTTATTAGTATAAGACAATTTCTTCCAACCAACTAAAGCGACGTGAGGCCATCAATAATGTAGTGGTAGCTACATTAAATTTATAACGAAAACATACAGAAAGATAAACACGTTACATTATTAAATGTAAAACAGCAACAAAAGAGAAGGGAGATAGAGATTTTGGGATGTAAGAGGAGTGCGAATTAAGAGTTATTAGACAGGTATAACAGCTTTAGTCTTTTTTTATAGTTGAATCGATTGGCGATTGAATCATTTACCATATTACAATAATATTGTGACAATACTCATAGGTAGGTACTCGTGTTTATAAATTTTAATGGTTTATTAGAATAATAGTTCGTTATAAGTGTGAGCAACAAACTTATACTATACATATATTGATATATGTAAGATCAATGTAAGACCGTCCCTGTTCCAGAATCTGCCCCCCTAGACAACGAGTCATTTAGCTCAAGAAAATAAACAAGAAAGAACAACTCAATGTATGGAAGTGACAGTTGTCACGTGACTGGCAACTGGCACTTCCATACATTGAGTTATCATTTCTTGGTTCTTTTCTTGATCTAAATGACACGTTGTCTAGGGGGGGCATAACGCTGAACTGCTAAAAAGTAGGAAGAACAGAGTCTGCGCGTTACTGAGATGATAATGTTGAGGAAAGCCGGCGCGGCGTCAGCGTGACAATGCTCGACAAGGTCAGAATTGAGTACAGATTATATGGAATTGAGTACATCCGAGGCAGATCCCTTAGCCGAAAAAATGAGGGTATGTCGATTACGGTAGGTGGGCACATATTATGCAGAAGGGATGACTCCCATATTGTAAACATGGCCCTGTATATAGAAACAGAGAAACTATATGGATCTTGACATATACGGTGCACAATGACATGAGGTCGCTGGGTATATCTAACGCTATACGCTATCCTGCGGCAAATCCGATTCAAATTTCCAATTTCGACTTTTTCGCTAAGAACCTATCTTTGTAACGGAGAATAATACGTTAAGAAGATATTAAAGTATTTTATTTTTAATAACTTCTCGAGCAACTAAACTAAACCTACTTTGTCAAATATTCATTTAAAACGCACCCAATAACAGGCTGCCACGTTCTGAGACATTTATCGTCTCACAGATCCAAACTGAAAACACAATTAAAAACTGCGTCTCCACCGGGAATCGAACCCGGACCATTAGATCAGCAGTCAGATACCTAACCAACTGAGCCACGAAAGAATATTTTATATTATTGGTAGGTATGTTTTAATCGTAAGGCGTCTTGTCCACGAACGCGAAACACCGCGAAAAAACGTTCGTGGACAAGAGGCCTAACAGTCGATAATTTTAAGGCTAGGGATATTTTTACGACTTAACCATAGATAAATTCTTATCATTCTTTCCATACCCATAGAAAACACAGATAAATCAAGTTATAAAAATATTTACCTTTGTTTATACTAAGTTATAATAGTAGATCTCGATGAAAAAAATGATTTATAAAATTAAGTAAATGTAATAAGATGCCAATATTATTTATTTTTTCTTCAAGTTGGTTTCCATGATGCATTTATGACCATCGAAAAAATGACCAAGGTAAATATTTTTGTTTTTTGATTTATCTGCCGCTTTCTATGGTTATAAATGACCTATAAACATAGACGACATCAGAAAATTTGTCGTGTAAATAGACACTTTTTGGCGGGAAAACGCTTTTCCCGCCAATTCCGGTCGTAAAAATAGTGGCACCGTAATTTTAAAGTACGCAAATGACACATAAGTAAGTTCTAAACGAAAATTAGAAATAGGTATCCAATAAGAATGTGTCCATATAAGCGCAGCGGATGAAGCGCATCAAACGGATTTTAATATTTTATATAGGAATTCATGCGCGCCAGATAACGAATCAGGCCCCCTAGACAAAGTGTCATTTAGCTCAAAAAAGATACAAGAAAAGATAACTCAATGTATGGAAGTGACAGTTGGCAGCCACGTGACAACTGTCACTTCCATACATTGAGTTATCTTTTATTGTTTCTTTTCTTGAGCTAAACGACACGCTGTCTAGAGGGGGCAGATCGTCAGCAATAACGACGTCGTTACTAGAAACCAAAAATTATAACCTTCCGCTACACCTCTGTGGACGCAAAGCTTTATAGACCAAGAGCCAGCGACAACTAATTTACGTCATTGTACAAAAGCTGATTTTTTCCTGTGAAAGGATACCACAGCAGGTAACAAAGATCGGATAATATGAACCCTGAGTACAGGTGAGAACATTCTAGCACATGCAGACTAGAAAAGTCGACCCCAAAAACAACAAGGCTATGGAAAATAAAAAGAATAAGTTAGTGTAGTGAGGTTTCCAAATGAATGTTTTTTTTTTCCTTTGATAAATTGTATTTTCTTTTTCGTTATAAAAAAAAATTTAATTTCCTCAATCGTTTTATTAATACTATAAATCTTTCAATTGTTCCTGATGTTCCGCCTCGACGGCGAATTACGCCGCATATGTGTATCTGGTTACAGAACAAGTAGACGAAAATGGAGAAAAAAAAGAATGAAAAACGGTGTCTTTTTTCGTTCTCCTATCTCGTTTCATGGTCCCAAGACTATACAACTTTTACGCATACAAGATTAATGGAGGTTTGTTGGTTATCTGTGCGCATTACTCACATTACTCACGGTTTTCACTGACAACCACACATTTCGATTATATTAAATTATCTTCCCTGACGCTCATATATCAATAAGACCACACCTGTTCGATATAGTAATAGAACATTTTATTTATTTATTTCAAACAGGAAACATACATTAATTTGCATATTATAAAAGACAACAATAAAATAGTTCCCTCAGCATCATAATATTACATTACAAATAATATAAAAATAAAATTACTTAAACAAGAGGTCGAAATGAGGGGTGGGGGGCGCCCATGAAAAGGATGGCACGACCATGTAAACGATTTTCTGAAAGATGGAAATGTAAGAAGCGTGAACAACAGACGAACATGCATAAGATGATGTATGAATGTTGATGAGGCGATGAATGTGTGTCAAGATAGAAAAATGTGGCGTTCGGTTCTCTCTGCCTACCCCGTGAGGGACATGGCGTGATGGTTTGTATGTAAATTACTTAAACATATGTTAATAGTAGAGTATGTTTGAAATTGAAACAAAATATATATTTTAAAATACAAAAACTAATTATCAACGAAGACCATAAAAGTAACTCAAAATTATTATAAACATACAAATGATAATGGGATATGTAGGAATTGGGGAGCAATAAAGGAATTAGGTATTCTATGCCTCATATCACTATCATTGCCGATTTACTCCTGCGAAATTGCGGATATGTGTTATTGAATATATCAGTATCATAAAACCTCATATTATTTTAGTGTAATATAGTTAACTCCACAACTATTCATGTCATTATAAAAGTAATAAAATTTTATAGTGAAAAAAATGGGGTGATTTTGTATTTTGTACATTCCAGTCATCTATCTACAAAACATTTGAATTTCCTCAATATTGTCATTTGAAACTATCAAATAGTAATAATAAGCAGTCATATCATAGACCGTTCCTTTTCGAGTCATTATTCACTAACGGACCTTGAAATATTTTTTATCGAAAATTTTATCTTAAAAAAAATCAACATCAATTTCCGCCCTGTTATCGAAGACATGTAAAGGAAGCAATAGACAGTCAACCATTTTTAATTTATTTGTGTATTATTCTTTGTTATATTAAAAATATAGTTTCGTTATTATTAAAATCTTCTCACCACTTATTCAAATAATGTATTTAACTTTTTTATGAACGAATTATTTTCAAACAAGGATAATATATATTATCTTCTTCCTTTTCTTGTGCCCTGTCAGGAACCTCCGACGCAACGTTGGCGATCACTCTGGCGAATCCCTTTCTGACCTGTACTGTCCGGAATCACATATGTAGTATTGAAGCCCACCCTAATACTAAACAGCCAGTACATCTGTCTCCTCCCAGTCCCTCGGCGACCTTCTGTCTAGATAATATATACCTAATCTCTTGAATGTATAATTTATTAAAGATTTATTTGAAAATATAGATGAAGTAAAAATAAACATCCAAATGACGTCTCGATATTACAGCAGAAGATAAATTTATTTAAAGTCATTTCTCACGCAAATAGTTGGAAAAAATCTCCATATGGCAATAAACTCGCAACTTGCGCAAGGAGCAAGAAAGTAATGATTATTATCATATTACCTACTAGGACAAACGTACGTGTTTTCGGTAATACTGTATTGATTGGAAGGTTGGACTCTCAAAATCTCAACAGTAAATAAAATTAAAGCATTCGAGATGTGGATATCATGGGTCGATAGAGTCTTCAAAGAAATAGTTTTAAATGTGAAAGAGAGAGAGAGAAAGTTGCTGACCATTGTCAGGAGACGCAATGCCGCGTACTTTGGCCGCATCCTCCATGGTGATAAATATGCTTTTCTATAACTTGTAGTGGAGGGTAGGAAAAAGGGAAGACGGCATTCCGGATACAGCGTCACTAATAAGTTGGTGCAGGATAATAATAATAATAATGAACACTTCCTTGCACCCTGCGCAAGTGGCGAGTTTATTGCCGTATGGCAATTTCTTTTAACTAACCAGTGTTTCCAGCCCAGAGATGCAATATTTGCGTGAGAAATGAATTTAAATAAATTTCTCCTCTGCTGGGAACCGAACACAGGACGCCCGCACAGAAACCGAACGACTTGCCAACTGTAAGCCTATAACTGTACCAGGATCGTAATGAGTTTGGTCTGATGATCCCCAATCTAAAAATTAATATTTATTTTCAAAGCATTGAAATACTTACCTATAGAGGTTTTGCTCGTTTAGTAACTATTATGTGTCCCGAAAATAAAGTCGATGAAATTGAGAATCCCTGGTACATAGCCTGTGAAAATGTCTGATTGCATCAGATTAAAACGTCGCGCATTCTTAATTACTTGTGTCAAGAGTCAAGAGTGAAACTACCACATCCAGCAGGCGGCAGGTCTGGAGTATAGGAGAGGAGAGGAAATTCAGAATAGAGAACGAAGCTCGCGGTACATAATCGTATTTTCTAGAAATAGCTTTGTCTTAAGCACGTTGCGTGCCGGACTGACTCGAGTAATTTCTTTTCTGCCTCACGAGGCATTAATCTTTCACGAGGGAACCTTGATAAAATTGTCACTCCAGGCAACCGCATACGCCGTGATTCATTTGGTTCCCGTAGTAATTTCGCAAAAAAAGGTTAAGTGCTCAATTTTCCACGGCCAACTGAATTTATTTATCCCGTGGATTAATGGCGAGTCAACCCTTTAAATAGAGTGAAAAATGTATGTAAAGTAGGTTAAATCGATTATATAAAGGGGTAGAATCGAGTCGAATGTAAATTTTCAACTTATGTTTGTTGAATTTATTTTTACCAGAATATTTCGCATCAACCGTTTTGTGCCCCCTCCTCCTCTCGACAACAAATCTGTATCAAAAGGATCCGTTCAATTTAATGGTTATTCAATGCCCTTTGTGACTTTTTGTACGATAAATTATACAAAATGTAGAGGAATATTATTTAGAGGTCGGTAAATAAAGAGTATTCCTCGATTTTTCGGTGTATGATTTCTTGGCGTGTTACAATGTTTCTATACAAACAAAAAAATGTCATCAAAAACATTTATTTTTATTGAATAAAGATTTATGATTTTTTCCCCTTGGTACGAAATAAAAGACAATGATAGAAATAAATATTATTTAATATTAAGATGATATTTTTGCTGGCGTACCTACTTAGTAGGTATATATACCTACTTATCCGTAGCTTTATGTCATATATTTTATTATGAAAACACCAAATACTTTTTGATTATTACATAGAATATTCTACTCAATAAACTGTTCTTCTTCTTTGGTTTTAATCTTGGGGATTGGTTGGCGGCAAGGCTAAGCAACTCTTCCCACCGGGGACGCCCTCTGCAAATTGTTATACCTACTATAAAAAAGTATATTTATTGAATTAAAATAATCACAGGTTTGTAACACTCGCTCTCTGGCAAGTGCTTTGAAGTATTACAACATTCGCAGGCCACCGAGTGATATTATAAACAGATCCCGTATTCAATGTATCAATTCAACTATCATACCCATGAGTACATATTATATGACAGGGATGGCGAACCTATTGCACGCGAGACGATTTTGTATGACACGCGAATGAAGAGATATAAATAAAAGTGATTAAACAAAAAAATCAAAAAAGTTTTAGCTATCGCTCCCGGCACGAGCCGTTCCGAATAGCAATGGGCATTTTAACAATTTTTTCGTCGAATTATTCCCGTTAATCATTATTTTCTTCAATGAACTTTATTAAATCAGACATTAGAAGTAGACTTACAGACGAAAGTACTACTGCTTGTATTCTATTAAAAGCTACCAGCTATGAACCCGATATAAATAATTTAGCATCTAGCATCCAACACCAAAAATCTCACTAATAATGAAGTTCTACATTTTCTTGATTGTCTATTTTTTATTCATTTATTTTTTTTTTTGCCATTAATAAGTACTTGATTATTTTTTTCGATGTATTGATGCTTTGTTTATATTTAAAATCTGAATTCACACAAACATTTGATGCATTTTTATTTCCATGGCACGTGGCACGCGACATTATTATATTAAAGAAAAATAGCATTCGGGCTCAAAAAGGTTCGCCATCCCAGATATATGATCTTTTTTTTACACAAGCCTCATTATTTTTTAAATGAATTTAATTCATATTTATGTCAATATTCTATTTAACTATTAGTTAATATATTGTATAAGTTTAATAAATTGTTATTGTCATTACATTTTCCCGGACAATTGACCGTAGCTGATTGACCTTATGCCCTTACACAGGCATGGTGAACATAACTATGACTCAGACTCTGTCAGTTTTGAACCATTGAACTTCAAAGGAAGGTTTTCTCCGACCAAAGTGTCTGTAAATAAATGACGAAATACTATTAGAAATCTATAAATCACGTAAAAATTACCTCGTATAACTGAATTACGAAAAAATCTCACTTTTAAGGCTATTTGTAAAACCCACCACTACTCAGAGTTCGTAGTATCAAATCCTTGTTACCTGCTGTGGTTTCCATAAAAAAAACAGCCTTTTATACACGGGATCTTGGAATATAAGTTTACTTGACAAAGATTAATGTTCGCTGGCGTATGTATGTACAATATACAATGACACATAGTTCCAACATATTACAATTTCGCAATTATTTAAATGAACCAAATTGGAGTACCTACATTGGTTATTTATATAACAACTTGGGTACGAATTATCTTTATACGTAGTAATGTAAGTAAAATTATGGAAATTCCTTCTTCGCACTTATGAGAATATGGCCCCAACCACCCACCGGAACCAAAGTTATTACTAAAAACAAACATTTCAACTCGTATTTAAAGAAGAATTTTACATATTTAGTCATTTAATTTACAGTGTTACTATTCAATATAGTGGAAACGTAACTGATGACTTTTTGATTCAAAACTTAATAATTCGAGATCTTTTAACTTAATGGCGAATAATCAAAGAGATATAATAAGGTAAAGATAAATTCAGATTTTCCCTTGTCTTATCGGATCTAGATACATAGCTAAAAAAAAAATAATTAATATTTTCAAAAAATCAAAAATGAGTTACAATAATATTGAGATAGATTATGGATCTTGACTTTTTGAGATCTTATACGATTACACTATTTCAAATAATTCATCTTGTTTTTTTTTTTTTTAAAAAAAAGCGAGCATCTGGCGATATAATATGTACGTCTATACTTTTTACCTTTTCAGTCAATTTGATACGAAAACCAAACATTCCTCCGTGTTCTTCAAATATGCCAATCACGATTATTTTCGACTGTCCATATTTACACTTTAAGGCCCTAGTATACCCTGGATATACGGATGTACGCAAAAATACACACTAAATTAGCTTCTAATGTATGAAACACGAGAAAATATTGTATATCACCTGATATGTGATATACAACATTTTATTGTGCAAAAATGGTGAAATTTAGAGGTTTTTTTTTAAATAGCAAGAAAAGTTATTGAAATATTAAAATAATAAAAAATTCAGCCGGTAGATTTTCATATTCTCTATCGAATAAAGTAAAAATATACTTCATAGGACTTGTAGTTTTTTAGTTACGTACAGTAAAAAAATAAAAAAGGGTTTTACTAAAACTATTTTTACAAGAAAAGTATTAAACAAATTCAAAATTCAAAAAAATCATGCAATAGATTAAAGATGTACATACAAACTGTTCCTTATTTCAAAGACGTATCTTTTGAGGGTATTAGGGAAATTATTTTCAAAATATAATGTATAGTCTACTATAGCCTCTTAATAACATCGGGAGCAGAATAACCTGTAAAAGAGATTTATTGGCATCTTTTCTGGCGTTTCAACGCTTGAAAATTAAAACAGACACGAAAAAATAAATAAAAATCGTAACTAATTCCTGATCACAAATGGTACAGGACCATTGAATTTAAATATAAGGTATAATGATATGATAGGTATAGATATTATGTTGTTACCTTTAGAAACCGCATTGGCTCTATGGTTGGCCTCCTCTTTGGCATTCCATGAATTATTCTGTGGCTTCAATTTTGTCACACTGGATGAATATATGTCTCTAACCCAAGAAATTAATGAGATGGAAAGGGATAATTTCTAAAATCCACATTAATTTATTTAAATTATTTTGTTTATATAAAACGAAGGTTTGCCGTAATAAATTATATATTTTAGGTTTAAATATATTATAGGTTTAGGTTTAAATATATTATAGGTTTACGTTTAAATATATTTGTAACAGAACGATGTATGACAGAGTTCGAAATGAAGATACAAGGAAAGAATGTATGTAAGATGAAGAAAGATGTAATAAACAGAATGAAAGTTAACACATTTGAGATGGTTTGGCCACTTGGGGAGAATGATTGAAGAACGCCTGACGAAGAAAATATACAAAACTAACAGGAATAGAATAAGAGGTCGGGGGCGCCCAAGAAAAGGATGGCACGACCATGTAAACGATATTCTGAAAGATGGAAATGTAAAAAGCGTGAACAACAGACGAATATGTATAAGACGATGTATGAATGTTGATAAGGCGATGAATGTGTGTCAAGATAGAAAAATGTGGCATTCGATTCTCTCTGCCTATCCCGTGAGAGACATGGCGTGATCGTATGTATGTATGTAAATATATTACATGTAAAACGAGCGAGATTCTTATTTGTAAATTAGTTAAATTAATAATCCAAATTCCAACTATTGATTCGCTTAAGGGAATTTAATTCTCTTTAGTTTTAAGCCAAGACGCGTGTAGTAAGGAACATTTTGTATAGTGAAGTGAACTTTTTACATAACAAAAACACCAACTTAGAGGCATCGTAGCATATTATGTTCTATATATACGGATGAATTCAGAATTTGAAGTAGAAAATTTTGTGTGTTTTTTGTATCTGTGTCCATCCCCCCTTTTAACTTTTGACCCGCTCAATTCACAGAGCCCAAACATTCCGAATATATAGATAGGTACAGGCCTACTAAACTTTTATGCTCAGATTTTTAAAAATTTGTTTCAATCAGGGGTTATCAATTTTTTAATTTTTACTTTATATTCCCATATATCTCAAAAACCATATAAGCTAGAACCATATAAATTGGTAAAGATATAGATAAATACAAAATCTCAATTTTTTTATGATAAATTTATGTATGTGTTTAACTGCCTATATTTCCAAGATTTTTAAAAATATCGAAAAAAACCGAAACACCCCAACTAGATAATTTAATTTTCAAAAATTATGAACATTGTAGTAGTAAAAGTCAAACTCTTTTTAACATTTTGATAAAAATTGACTTTAGTGACGACATCGTTTCATACAATTTGTAAGGCAGTATACACTACACAATATCTCACTCAATAGTTTGATACCAACTTAATCTACAAACATACATCATGCTGTTTTCATATTACAATCGTTTGATAGTAGACAACATAGTAGACAACATACTGTATTTGCAATTTCACCATTTCGTACAAACCTTGGCAAGAATGAAATAATCCGTAGAATTTGTGATGACTACAATAGACTTTTGACTGACTTGGACATTTTTAATTTAAAATATGCAAAATCTAAGCAATTGAGTAAAGATATTATAATATATTCGCAGGAGCAATCCTAGAATCAACTGTGGTCCTTGAATTTGTCCCCTTTTTCTCCTCCTACCATCCTATCATAGGTATCTTAATATAACATGCTGCAGGCACTCGTAATTGGAGAGTTGACCTTACATGTTATTTTGTATTTATATATTTTGTATTTTTTAATGTCAATTTCTCTGTGAGTGTTTCTTAAATAAATAAAATAAAATAAAAAAATATTCTGGGTAGGAAAAACAGGCTGACCTCCATACTATCTTATTCTGACATATATATACTACCCACATGTTTTGTATAAAAAAAATATCTTAAAATATGCATTAATTTGTGTTTGTATGTTTATAGTTTGGTACGTATTCTTCAATTATGCATACTATCGCCATCGACAGTTTGATCTCATGTGCTACATGCGACTAGTCAGATAGGAAGTGACAGTTGTCACGTGACTGGCAACTGTCACTTCCATACATTGAGTTATCTTTTCTTGTTTCTTTTCTTGAGCTAAATGACACGTTGTCTAGAAGTGCCTGTAACCTTATAGTGGAAGATCCACGATTATACACATACGTTATTTTGTATTTATGTAGTATGTAGATACTTAAATCATAGTATAAAGCCTGATTTTATCTGATTGATAACAGCCTTCAAAGTGTTAAAAATTGCTATTTTAGAAAATCAGTTATCGTATGAAACCTTATATTGTAAAGTGAGATGTTTTATATTTATTACGGTAAACTATTAAAAACACGCCATCCATTGACACATTCGTTGGTAGAAACCCCCCGACAAACACTTTTATAGAGGCATAAATTTATTAAACTGTCGTGTTAAAATAGCAATTTTCAACACTTTGAAGGCTGTTATCTCCGAAAGCAACTACTCAGTATTCATACTATGCAATAGTCGTTACCTGCTGTGGTTTCCTTTTACAGAAAAAAAAATCAGTCTTTAAACTATGATGTAAATTGCCATTACGCAATAAGCCCGCCAGTGTACTTATTATATGTACAAAAAGTTTAAATAAACAAATAAATTTGGCTGTCACTGCCTCTTGGTCAATAACTCTGCACACTCGAATCTGGGGGCAAGTCTGTTCCAACCGGCGAAATCAAAATCCTCAAGATTACCCATATCATGGATATAATTATTATATGGAGTTCTATAATATCTTTAGATGTCATAGAACTCCGTATTATGATAATTATATCCATGATAATATGGGTAATCACGAGGGTTTTGATTTCGCCGGTTGGACCAGACTTGCCCCCCTGATCCCAATTTCGATTTTCGTTTAGAACTTACCTATAGGTGTATATATACATTCAAATTATCGACTATTACGATCAAAACATTCCTAGGTACCTACCGCATTATTGTCCGTTGCAAAGGTAGGTTCTTAGCGAGAAAATCGAAATTGGGATCAAATTTACAGTTGTGAAAAGACCACTGATGACAGCTGTTTTATTGCTTTTTAAATTTCATCTAATATACCAATATGAGTATTATTTCGATAACCAGAAATTGATATATATTTGACTGCACACTTCAAAGACAGCGTCAAAAAGTACTGTGGAATAAAGATTAAATTATGTAATTATGTGTTTAAATGTGTTTCATCAAAACGAGACAACAATGGAGCTCTTTCATGTATAATCCGTATAAATAATGGCAATATGACTTCATCCATTGATGATACTGCCTCTGCTTTCCTGGATGCATTGGTCTCAAAAGACAATCCTCTGACTGATAACGATTTTCACAAACAGGTTCGTACTCTTCAAAAAACTATTCCTCTAACATCCCCTTCGCCACCAACTTCTGCTGAGGAACTTGATTTAATTATCAAGAACCTTAAGCAAAATAAATCCCCAGGCTTAGATCGCATTGATTCTTCTCTAGCACAGAGATGCTGGCGTCTAGCTCGTTCTGAAATGACTGTCCTCTTCAACCGATGTCTAAATGAAGGCTGTTTTCCAGATTGCTGGAAAACAGGTCTCATGACGATAATATCCAAACGTTGCGATCGCTCTAGTACGGATCCCAAATCATACAGACCCATTACTCTTCTAGGTAAAGTTCTCGAGCAATTGATTTGCCGTAGAATTGAGTCACATCTCTCTAATTCTCGTCCGCTATCCCGACGCCAATTTGGTTTTCGTCCCGGCATCTCCACCGTTGACGCTGTTAACGAGATGATAGATTTTGTAGAGTGCTCCAATGAGAAATATGTTGTAGCCATCTCGCTTGATATAAGTGGTGCGTTTGACAATGCTTGGTGGCCGCTCATTCTGCACAAACTTAAGGCTAGAAATATTCCTCGTAACTTATACCTTATTGTTAAGAGCTATTTCGAAAATCGCCACATAGTCCTTCCTGGGGGTCAATTTATTCATAAGCGACAAGTAAGCATTGGTGTCCTCAAGGTTCTGTTCTCGGTCCACTTCTTTGGAACATTCTTTTCGATGATCTATTGGATCTTCCTCTTCCGAGCAACTGTATAATTCAAGCATATGCCGATGATGCTTACATTATGATTCGTGCTGATTCTCGCAGATCAATCGAGAACTCAGCCACCCAAGCGCTGAGCTTTGTTTCTGACTGGGGTATAAAAAACAAGCTATGCTTCGCTCCGAACAAAACTTTTGGCCTGGTATTTAAGGGCATACTTCGCAGACGGCCGTCCATTCAGTTTCTAGGAACTAATATTGTCTTTCGAGACCAAGTCACCTGTCTCGGAGTTATTCTAGAAAGGGGACCGAGTTTCAAAAATCATGCCAAATCATGTGTAGATAAGGCTAAGTTTGCTTTCATTAAAATAGGACACCTCGCCAAAGCAAGCTGGGGTCTGCAATTTCCTATCGCCCGCCTTTTCTACAAAGCCGTTTATCTTGGCATCGCTTGCTATGCGGCAGGCTGTTGGTCTAACGCCTGCGAGTTTCAGCATATTCGAAGAACCTTGCTTTCAGGCCAAAGATTCGCTCTCATTGCACTATCCAAAGCTTACAGAACAAGCCCCACCGAAGCCCTGCCAATTTTGACAGGCTTAACCCCCCTTGATCTTGAAATTCAACGTAGAGGTGCTATTTTCAATTTATTGCGAGGCCGTCCTTCTGTCGTCGGTGACACTCCTTTTCACCCCCCTGAAAGTCGTATGTCTCGAAGCTCAATTAAGAGAAACGTGAGCGACACTCTACTAAACATTTGGCAAAACCGCTGGACGACCTGTCTAGTTGGTAGAGTTACCTTTTTATTTTTTCCTGACGTGAGGTCGCGACTGAAATCTCCTTGGGTTGTTCCAGACTTTTGGACTTCTCAATTTCTCACAGGACACGGTAACTTCAAAAGCTATCTCCATCGCTTCAACATTGCTCCCTCTTCCTCATGTCAGTTTTGTCAATGTCCGTACCAAACTTCGGATCACATCCTTTGGGAGTGTTCCCACCCAATTGTGTCCTCTTACAGAACGGAGCTCCTCGTTGCTGTCCGTGGGCCTCTTCAAGGTCCCATTGGACATGCGGACTTAGTGATCTCGAAGAACAATTACAAAGCCTTCAAACGATTTTGCCATAGATACGGTGCCTTATTATCCGAAGATTCTCACTGACTTTTCTGTTTCCAGAGATCTTGGTCACTTCTCTGATGCCCTATATGTGAATCTCAATTCGCTCTTGTTGATTGTTCTTTTTGCACCATGGTGCCGAGATTGCTAATCTAGAGGGCTCCATGAGCTACTCTTCGTGCCATGCATTGTTTTTTTTGTCATTCATTCTAGCGTTCTGCGAAGGGGCCGTTGACAGTCCCCATATGCGGAGCGGGTGGTGGTGGGAGTAGCGAAAACTTCAAAGACAGCGTCAAAAAGTACTGTGGAATAAAGATTAAATTATTCCAATTTACAAAGTAATCATGTAGGCATCCCAACTCATAACGAAGCAAAATTATTCTTATACTACAAAGCTACGATAACTTATCATTTTTTGCATTATTTTAATTTGTTTCTTTTTAGCTCATTTAATCTGTCTAAAAAAATATTTATGAATGCTCCGAAAACACGCCCCAAAGTATATAATTTATGTAATAGATATGTATTAATAATTTATTTTTTATTTGTCTGGTGATTATTTATTTGTGTTGCTTTTTAAAACTCACATAAATCTACATTCAGTTCTGTGTAATTAATGCCACGAGTTTGTAAAATCCAGTATATCAAATCTGTGTTTTGTAATTTCAAACGCGTTTTGAAAAGTTTTGCGTTGAAAATAATCCCGGCTAATTAAGTTTTATATTCCCCATAGTTGAAAACATTTTTAGAGCACCTGCTCGTATAGTATTTATGTACCCATCCACATACATACCTACCTGTACGTGACGTGCTATATTGGCATACAAATATTTACAAAGCTTCATTTATCATAAAACCAACCGTAATCAAATAAGTTTGATAATAACAATATGTACGTACATTGTGTATATTGTAAATATCTATTATATTTTACATAAAACCACACATTGATTTAGTTTCCTCATATCTCAAATATACATTTATGTTCAGCCAACACCATTATTTTTAAAGCTTTTAAAAAAACGAATGGGTTGTTCCCTCACTGCTAAGTCACTCTACAAAGCAAAGTATTCATATTTGGTATGGAAATTTTCTGCATTTCCATGATATGAGTTTGTTAAATTATTTTTGATTTAAAAATTTCATTATTTTAACTTGATAATTCTTCAATGCCTTTTTATGAAAATGATGCACCTTTAAGCAATTTGAAAATAAAAATATCAAATTCTAAGTTTTCTGAGCTATTTGAATCCGGAAAATCAGGCATTTCTAGTCTGTCATCGATTGATTTTATGTGATCACTATTTGCACTTGAATGAAGAAACGCTATAATATTTTGTCTTCTTTAGATTATTATCATAATTAATTAACAGGCAGGCAGCTATTGGTGATGGGCCTGTATCATGTGCTTCTTTGTGTAATGTCCATCCAATCTGTTTTTAAATTGATTGAGTGTTCCAGCACTCGCAACTTTATCCGTGCTATTGTGTTAATATTAATTTTACTTAAAGATTATTATTTGAATCACACATTACTTGCTTTTACGCTGCTATCTAATCATCTACATAATCCGTGACTCTGTAGACCCAAGTCTGGCTTTCAGTAAAATTTACCTCCACGACGCGACGCGACGGTCAGTTCTGCGCATCACTACGTCATTTCTAGGTACATGATTTGTGCATCCTCGACATCTTAACACCGAAACGTTGGTCTCCTAGCCCAATAATAATATGAAATTCTTATAAATCTGACAAACTGCACTAAAATGACCATTACTTTCGACGCAAACTGATTGATATTGCAAACATTTAATGGAACTGCTAATAAACCATATTATGTTTTCTGTTGTTACAGATGTGGACTACACATTCAATGCCGAGGTTCAGCCGCATAACCTGATGAGAAAAGATCGTCATCATCATCATCACTACCACCACAATCACAAACATCACAAACACAATGTCGAAACGAAAAATCACAACAAAGAATTTCCCCATTTCAAAGATCATTCGAATCGAGAAAACAGAAAGTCGAGGAAAAATATATTCGGATTAGACGACAATATCAGCGACATATTGTTCAATGAAGATAAAACAAAGTTTGAAAGAAAATTCGACGTGAAATTTCTGTCAGAGGATGAACCAAAATCAAAAAAGAAGAAAATCGACTACGTCACGTTTGTTGACGACCAAGAGAGGTGGCCGAGGTTCGAAGAAATTGAATTGCTGGCTGGTGTGTCAGGGTGGAGGAAGGAAAGGTGGAAGGAAGATCCACAGGTCGAGGAAATAACCGAGAAACCAAAGAGCACAAGAACGACAAAGTTCATGTACAGAAGGGTCCAAGGAACAAGCAATGGGAGCAAACGAAACGCCATCATTGCTGTATCTGCGATAGCTCCAGACGTCAAACCAAGGAAATAATGTGAAGTATCCTTGTTTCGATTATGTACAATGTACACTGTACTGTACAGAGACATTTTAAGTAGGTGCTCCCTACTTATACCAAAAATAAAATATTAAATGCTGTATCCTTATGTTCTATAGACAATAAGCATTAATTCGCCGAAACAAATACTTTGGCATAGCCGACTAATACTGAAATTCCTTAATTGAATAATTAGAGAAATACCTACAACGTAAATGTTCACAAAATTCAAGGAACAATGATTTGAAGAATTTTTAAAATAGCTTTATTAAATTTCATCCATTCACATATTTTTTTTTATACGTGGCACTCTGGCAGGCTTATTGCCACTAGACAATTTATTTCAAGAATAATTTAGAGTATAATATAAAACATCAATAAGTTTGATAGTGTTAACACATATAAAAAAAATAAAATTAATAAAATACCTACTCTAAAGCAATGATGAGGAAATTGGGATAAAAAAATTTTCAATACAAAATCCAGTGGTCCTACTCATTCTTGAATAATATTATATTATATTAAAGTCAGTAAGCAAATAAAAATAACTCTTTTTGTATTATTGATATAACGCATTCCCAAATTGTGACTAAATCTTTTTAAATTTTCTGTCATTTTATTATTATCATTATTATTCAAAATAGCACTATTTAGTGGAATTGACGCTTGTCGAATACCAACATGCTTACTATAACCTATAACTTTTGAAATTGTACTTATCATAAAAACAATTCGTTTCACCAAATGAATATGGTTGGTTGGAAGATATTGCCATTTGGCAATAAGCCCGCCATTGTGCATATGTGCTCAAAATGATTTGAATAAATAAAATGATGATGTCATTTTAACTGATTAACGTGCATAACATTTTCGACGAATAAATGCTTGATGTCTTTGAGCATGAAACCGTGATGTGCTTCAAGATTATAATATGGATTAAGCTGTCGATGTTGCTGGTGACTGATAATAGTACATTGCATCTAGAAATTATTCGTACCAGACGTATTATTTTACAGTGTAATTTTGCCTAATAATTATTCATAGGCGTATTATACAATGTAATTTTAACAAATAATTCATAACAAGCGTATTTTATAATGTAATGTAATTTTATATAAAATTAATCAAAATTAGTGTGTACATACATTAAATATTACGCCCTATGTAAGTCCAAATAAAAAATAAAAATAATTATTAGTGCGTTTCATTTATAAGTGCAATTCGTGGTTAGGTTGATTTGATTGGATTTGGTGTTGTTATACGTTAAAAACACGATATTCCCTACAATTAAGGATTATTTTTCCTCTTTTGTATTATTTGTAAAAGTAATTTCTGATAAATAATATGCACAAAACGTTAAAAAAAATATAATTTTAAATTAAAGACATATATCGTTATAAATATCGTATTAAACTCAGATTGTTTTCTTTTAAAATTTCTCATGATACAGGAACGAGATATTTCGAGCGAGATATGGCAACATTATTCAGTTTATTTGTCTGACTGACAGTCGTACCAACATTACAATGAAAAGAAATTTTAAGTGAAACGCAAAATAGCGCCAATTATTTTCTTACCGCTTAATTGTGTAATGTGGATAAATAATTATTGTAGTATTACATATATACTTATTATAATGTATATAATAAAATAAATGGTACCTACGTATGTATATTAGATTATTTAGATTTTTCATTTTGTATGCATACGATTGATTTATTTGATCAATTAATTATTTTTGACGTTTCAAAAATAATTAATTGATTACAAGTATTATATCCAAAATTTTATTTATGATTTTCTCATTATTTTTTTTGCTTTTGTTAAGTATTATGTTAAATTAAATGTCGTGATAACAACGAACATTTAATAATATCATATAAAAATAAACAGTTTTATTTTACAAATTTTTATAACTTTATATTGTATAAAATGTAATATTTCTAATATATTTTGTAATTTCACGAAATGCTTTTACATTATATACGTCTTATATCCATTGCAAAACATATACTTAATGTATGTTATTATTTAGGACATGTAATTAATATAAAAACTAGTAATTATCTTGCTTTTGTCGAAAAGATAAATTAAGTGGCTTTTTTTATTCAGCCTTTGTTACATATAATATAGAAAACATATTTTAATTCTTTTTCTTGCGTAGGTACCCTCCTATTGATTATTAAATTGAATTTTAAATATTTGATATGAATCACGTACATTATAGGTTTACCACTTGATTGATTTAGGTCTTTTTAAATGATTTTTTTACAGGAAATATTATCACTACTTAAATAATTATTTTCAAAGACAAGAAAAAAAGCATTTTCTATTATAATTGTAATTTGCTTAATTTGTAAAAACTTTCTAATTAATTTTCTCTGACTCCCAACTTTAATCATATAAGAATGGATCATAATTTATTTAAGTAATCGGCAATATAAAAAAAAAACAAATTATATGTTTTATTATCTGCTCGTTTAAAAATATGTAAAACTAATTGTGTAATTTTAGCTGCACAAATATTATTTGCAAATCCATTCCTATTAAGGAAAAAAGAATACTTTGTTTTGTATCAAAAAATACTATCTAGAATACCTAAATAAGTATATATTAAACAGGCACATAATATTTAGATTGCTCCTTAGCTTTTGAAATGTATATTTAATAATTAATTCTTAAGATTTGATTTAAATAAATATTTTATTCAAAATGCGAATATTTTAAATAATAAGTAAATAAAATTGTGTACTAAAAACATTGTATTTTAAAATAATTGAAATGGGAAACTGTTATAATTTGTAAATATTTTTTATATACAAAATAATATCGTAAGTTAAAAAAAATGTTTATCAATTATTTCTTTATAAATAAAAATAAATACTAAATATTTTGTTTTTTATTTACCTTCAGATTTATTGTGTGGAGCTGTAAATGATTTTATTTCTATAATTAAATTTAACAGAGAATTGTTGTTATAAAACTACTAGGAAAAGGTTAAGAACTTTTAGTTGGAGAAAATTCTATAGTGAATAAAATCAGCCATGTCAATTATTTGTTTATAATGGTGGTAATTCTGATACGATAAACAAAGATTGACTTTTGACATTATCACAATACTAAATGGCGGCAATCATCATTGTATATTATTTTTTTTACAGAATCAGAGGTTTGAAAACAATGATATAAGTAAATAATAAAATATTTAAAACAGAGGCAATGTAAGACGCACACAGCACACATCCCTAAAGAAATAATCCCTGTGTTATATTGGGAACACAGAACACAATAAGTGATTGGGGGCAGTCTTTGATTTTTTGTAATTTAAACAACATAGAATACACTAACTACATAATTGATCTGACAGTGACAGCATACACACAGGTTCTCTCCATACATATGTTGTAAATTATTCCATATAACACTCTCATATCACATTATACACATATATATGTACACAACCTCTCACACTCACACACACAATATAAAACAACAAGTCATACGAAAGAAAATAAAAATGGTAAATTTGAAAAAATGATCCTTAAAGTTATTTCCTTTTTGAACCTTCGGTAGTTGTTAATCTTTTTAATCCGAGATGGTAATAATATTTAAACGAATAAATATTTTCCTTACAAAAATATCTAAATATATTGGTTTAGATATTTTTATGCTTAGTGAAAATAATCATACACATCCAAAGAATGGAACCATAAACCTAATACTTTTTTTTTCATTTTGGATGATGGTTATAGTAAATGTTGATGTAATTGAGAACTACCTACGCAAATAAATTTATTGTGGAACATACCAAGTTACTGATCAATCATTAGTGCTATTTAGACGTGAGAAATATTACTATTTGGGTTGTAACATTATAAATTATACATTAATATGTTAAAAAATTAGTCTTGAGTTGTAATAAAACTTCCAAGAGCTTGTCTTTAGTATTTACCAAATAATATTATAAACTTCGCGCTTTCCGCTTTGCAGCACAAAACACGATTATCATTGCCAGTGCACAAAATTATTTGACATAGCATTTGTATGGCAGCACTGTTGGGTGGAGTTTGCGTGTTGCGTAAAAATATGTAAAATAACTGGGTCGCGTTCTAAATCAGAGCGAATCGCTCTACTGGTACGACCTGAAGTTGCAAAGAGAGCGACATTTGGGCGATGTTTATTCCGAAAGGCACTGAGCGATGTTGGGGTGACAATTAAAATTAGGCGGGCGCGGGAAATTTAAAATACGAGTTTGTGTTACCTACTTTAGTTGCGTCATTTTGGTCAAAAATTATAATAAAATAGTGGTTGTATCTTTTGTTTTGGTATTTATCGGATGTTTTCATTATAATGACGAGAGAATAATCTATTAATTATTAATTTTAAAAGTATTAAACGTGTTGTGACATGTGATTCGTATTATTCATAAGTATTTACGATTTTTTTCTTGTGTGTGCATAGTTTTCGCGAGCTTTTAGTGTTTTAGGCATTCAAAAATTGTTTATTTCCCTAATGATAACCACTCATTTAAAAATGCTTTATTTTCATAAAACAAAATACACTTACTGTTGATGTTTACCATTAAATGATGGCCTTCCACATTTCTTTGTGGTTGACCATTATTATCCATGATAAATTTATGAATATCTTTTGTAAATTATAATTAATAAATAGTTAAATAAATTAAATTAAAATTAAATTATAAATAAAATAAAAATAAAACCGACTAAAACTACAGCAAACTAAAAGTGCTGACGACTATGAGAAAAAGTATAAATTGCCGCCAAACAAAATGTCACTTTGTGCGAAAATTCATAATTCCCGCCAAAAAATTTTGAATTTTGACAGGATTGACATTCACCCTACTATTTCATAGAGCAACTTGGGCGACATTGGCCATGAGTCAAATTGAAAACGCTGTTCGTTATCGCCAAGCGCTATTTTGTTTTTGTATGTGATTTGACGTTTGTTGTAGAAATTTTTTCTACAATAACAAATAACAAACGGCAAATCCCATACAAAAAAAAATTAGCGCTTGGCGATAACGAACTGCGTTTTCAATTTGACTTGGGGGCATTGGTGCAAGTCAACCGTGATTCCGAACGGGCGAGTGAATCGGCGCACGAATCGCTCGATGGATTCCGAACGCTCAGGACGCACTAATATCGTCGAGCGACTTTCCGAACGCCACCCTGGGAATCATCAATTTCTTTTCTATGGACTTGACGTTTGACATTTCATTTTCATAACATGTCATATGTTTAATATTTTGTTTTTGTGATGAAAAAGTTACCTAATTTCACATAATCATTTCTATTTCTAATTTATTTTCACATTTGAAGTCTTCAATATTCGTAGGAATTATATTTTACTCATTGATTTTCATTTGTTGCTCTATAATGGCTGTTGCATTTCAACAACAAATATTTGCGCTAGATGCTAAATACAATGGTTTTCGAGCACCTAACACTCCTAATTTTAGTAAGTTTTAGGCACATTTAAATTATTTGTTATATTTAAAACACAGAAGACACTCTTAGTTCATAGTCAACCCATCATATCTCTTTATTTCTTGCACATCTAGTGCCAAATTTTTGAAAAATTATATCCTGATATAATCAATATGTTAGTAACTTTTAAAAACTTACCAAACAAGACTTTTACAATTATTAACGTCACTTTTTAACTTTTTTATTTTATAAAACTGAATAAAATCAACGTTTACCTACTTGTATTTTTTAACTAAACTTATCATTGTTTTTAGGAACTTTGTATATAAGAAGAAGAAATCAACTTTTACGAGAAAATGCCAAATTTAAGGTGAGTTTTTTTTTTCTTAAACAATATTGAATTATTACACAAATTTTATCAAATAACTATTAGAAATAATGTAAGGTTTGTTACTGTCACGACCACCCACTCTGCGGACATATGGGGAGTGTAATCAGCCCTTTCAAAAATGCTAAGTGAGCGACAAAAAAATACATAAGTAGCACGAAGAGTAGCTCATGGAGCCCTCTAGATTAGCGATCTCGGCACCATTTTAAAAAGAGCAACTGTCAAAATGTAAATAGAAGATTCGCATTCGTGGACTTTCATCGGACTTTTATCATTTAGATCAGTTATTCCCAAAGTGGTCAATATCGACCCCCAGAGGTCTATGACAACCTGCAAGGGGTCTACGTCAGCAAAAAAAAATCTGGGGGTCCATGAAATGAAAATGGGGGTCCACGATAGTGGATCTCAACATACACTGATAGTACCTATCGCATAACAATTTGTTATTATTATTCGTTGTATAATATTTTATTTTAACATTTTTTGTCATGTCACTTTCAAATTTCCTTAAAGTGGCTCAGTTGGTTAGATATCTGACTGCTGAGCCAAAGGTCCCGGGTTCGATTCCCGATGGAGACACAGTTTTTAATTGTTTTTTCAGTCTGGATCTGTGAGACGATTAATATCGTAAGTCTCCAGAATGTGGCTATTTGTTATTGGGTGCGTGTTAGATTAATATTTGACATAGTACCTCTGTTAGTTGCCCGAGAAGCATAACATCAGGTAAGTAGGGGGTCAACCAAAAATCGATAAACATGGCAAGGGGTCTACTACACAAAAAAGTTTGGGACCCTCTGATTTAGATTTATTTACAGTGGTACCTCGACATACGAGTTTAATTCGTTCCGCAACCTTGCTCGTATCTTGAATTACTCGTATCTCGAAGCAAATTTCCCCATACAAAACAATTGAACTACCATTAATCCGTTCCAACCCCCAAAATGTCACCCCAGTTATTTTTGTTACATGGTTTTGAATAATAAAAAATGTATTTATAAATGACAAATATTTAATGTACAAAAACAAAAAAGAGAATATAAAGAAATAAATTAGATATCCTCACTGGTCTTTGCCTTTTTTGCTACATTTTTCTCGCTTTCACCTGTAGGCCGTTTGGAAAAAAACATGTCCAAGGAGGTTTGTTTCTTCCTCCCTCTCAGAATGTTCCGGAAATGAATTAGGCAAGTGTCATTAAAAAGATCAGATGCACGACCTGTTGCAACTTTTTCTGGGTTTCTTTTCCACGAACTGTGAAACTCTCTCCCACATTCCTAAGATCTCCTTTATCTCACTTGTAGAAATAACCTCCTCCTCCTCTGACTCCTCGAAACCAATTTCTTGCATAACCTCCGTATGCTGCTATCTCGAATTTCGCTCGTAACCCAAAGCAAAAAATCACTCGCTCGCCGGCTCGTATCTCGAAAAACTCTTATGTTGGGGCACTCGTATGTCGAGGTCCCACTGTACTTATACTAAACAAAAGCTTTTTTTCTTATATATTTTGGAGAGGTGTAGTACCCAGAACTGTTTATCCAAAGAACGGGGGGGGAGGGAATCTTTAGAAAACCACCAATCTGTATGGTAGATATTAAAACAATATGAATTTTGAGTCAAATAATGATAATTTAAACATGCTTTTAAAAGTAAGTATAAAAATGTAGGTACCTACTTGTAGCGGGCTGAGCCAGCTAACATTTCCCCCGCCAGGCGACCCGACCGTTGTAACCCGTCGCTCGACGAAGCGACGGCGGCGACGGCCATCTTCTGCCGACTCTCGTCTAGTCAGGGTGTTGCGCCTCGTCTTCTCCATTTTTAATTCGCGTAGTTTTAATTAACGTTAATAAGTTTTTAATATATTGTATATGTAATAATTTGTGTTCCATTAAATACGATTGTAAGTAACTCATCTTTTGACATATTGAAATACCCACTGCCCTTTTAATAACTGTTTAATATTGTGCACTTCTATGCTATACGATTACTACCGGTAAGGTATAGTATATTGGGGGACGGTTCGTCCATATTACACGTCTGGACAAACCGTAGAATAGGTACACGTCGATTGGTTCGATCCCAATCCAAACGTGCGCAAGGTTCATTCGTCCGGTAGTTCGATTCTGCCCAAACGAATAAAGTGGAACAGGGCTTCAAACCTCTGTGTTTCCTTCCACGAGAACCATACCTCCAAGGCCTCCCAAACAAGGTAAGCAATACCAATTAGCCATCAGCACCTGACCCCCCATATACTTGTATTTAGTAAATTCTGGACTAGAAGTAGACTACTCTTTTACATAGGTATTTAACATCACATCTAGATAGTAAAACCTCCACTACACTACTCGCGAAGTTCCTCGACGAAGTACTCGGGAAAGTTGACCGAAGTACGTCGCCACACACTCGTTCAACTTCGCAAGGAACTCAGTTGTCCGCCAGCGCTCGCACCGCACGCAACGTGTCATGGATAATGTTCAAGTGGCAGCTGCCGTTGCAATGTGCTCTCTCGCGTATTATAACTACGTTAGTATTGTACTGTTTACTATTCATAATCGAGTCGTGTAAAAAAAATAATAAAAAATAATTTCTAGCACGCACATGCAGTGATACACTCACGACAACGCATTGAAGCGAACTGAAGTTAGCCGAGTAGTGTAGAGAGGCGCCTCGTGTCGGCACTTCATGCAACTTCGAGTCCTTTGACTCGGGCGCAAAAACCGACAACAAACGGAGGTCGCCCGAGGCGAGCCAAGGTTGGACGAAGTAAGGCGAAGTGCCTCTCCACACTATCGTATTCGCCTATCTTCGATCAACTTCGCGAGTAGTGTAGTGGAGGTTTAAGAATATGAAGTAGATACATCTATTTATTTTTATTTTTTATGACAACAATTAAATAAGGCAAAATTTTAAACATGCTTTTCAAAGTTTTCTTCATGTTAAAATGAAGAAAAATAAATATATTTTTGTTAAATGTTCAAATGTGTATTATTCTTTTTTTAGAAATGTATATTATTATGATTTTTAACTGCTTGTACATTGAAAACGTCTAAAAACAGTAAAATATTATTGTTACATCCAGCCGAATAAATTATAATTTTATTTTTGATGACCCGGAAGCGCATAGCTATGTTTACTTTGTATGAAATACAAAATTGTCCTATTTGATAAAATGAATCAAGCTGGAAACAGTTTTTACATGCATTGTCATCGGAAATACTCAAATTCTGAAAGTTTCAGGGATCTAGATGTTAATTAAAAATCAATTGCAATTTATCACAGACAGAAAAGTGAAGTAAAAGAAAAGGGTGTACATCAGTAAATGTATAAAAAACATTTTTATTTATTGTTGCTTGTATAGAGACAAAACTAATGATTTATATTTCATTGAGTATTATTTATCATAAAGATGTTCTTCATCCATCTTTATTTTCACTTACATGTTCAAAATCTTGCGCATTTATCATCTCCATAATCACTTTTTTTTACTATTATTTATGCAGGATATTGATACCATCAAACAATACTTAAACATAAGAGTGCAGCTTCTGCAAAGAAAATATGGATCTGCAAATGAAATATTATCATCACCCGCGAGTGTTTCAAGGGGAAGGACATTACATCGGGTAACTTATTACTTTAGCCTTCATTTATATTGCTCTTAGTAACAAATAATTCTACTATGCAATATTAAAAGAAATACCAAAAACATATTTAGGTAGACTGTGACACTTATATACTTGTGTTCCATCAAATTATTAACTAATTTCACTGTAAGTTGTATCACAGTTTTTTTTTTAAATTCCTATAATTTTATTATGTTCAATTGAATCATTAATTTTCCAGCCTAATTCCGGATCTGGAGATGATTTAATGAATTTAAAAATGCGTCATCATAGAGCTCCAGAAACAACTATTTCTCAAAACTATGCATTCACTGGAGTACATCATATTTTTGATCAGGTATATATATTTACAATAATGTCCATCGATAAAACAACACATACCTATTTTATTTATAGTATAATTGTCAAATATTTTTGACTAAATTTATGACCTAATTTAATATGTACTTAATTTTAAGCAAAGCATTTTGACCTGTACTTGCTATTGAAAACAATAATTAGATTGTACATGAAATTGATGAATGTTCGAACTATTATGTCTATCATGATTATTTCAACTAATTTACCTGTAGTGCCTTTAACTATCCGCTTTTTACTCTCCACACTATGGAATAGTGGAGATTCATAATTTCACAATTTTTAAGCATATTTTTTTACATCAATTTCTCAACGGGTATCATGTAGAGAGTGCACACTTTGAGTTTCGTTGTGATTGTGTTTGTATGCATGGCATACAGATTATCCTTTCAATGTCCTCTCTACAACCCAAACTATAAGTCCGATCGACTTCATATTAACATCATATGTGTAAAGTGCATAGACCTAAAGCTGATTAGTTTTCCATAGATATCTGTTAATTTCTTCCCTATGATTTCATCTGTCCAAATTTTCAAAGTGCTCTCATGGTCTGGAAAATCGAGGCATTTTTATATTGTTTGAAATTTTGATACAACAAAAATACACTCATCAAAACATTGATACACTGTCTTATACATGCTCATCTTGCTAGTAATGCAATTTTACATATAATTTCTCAACAGGTATCATGTAGAAAATACATACTATGAGTTTCGTGACAATGTTTTTGTGTGTATGGTGTATTGTGAAAACTTTTGTCCTCTGGGAATCTTATATTTGTTTGAGAATCTAATAGAAATGCATTTAGAGATTGTCAACCTTTCAAGAATAAAAATGAATGCTTACTATGATGTGGAGAGCTTAGTGTTGGCCACAACCCACTCATTTTGAAATGATATCAATGGCTTAATCGCTTTATCTAATAACGTGTTCTTTATATTCTTTTTTCAGCATACTGAACCAGTGAACATATTAAAGTTTGCAAATAATGACAGGTCTCGACTTTGCTGTGCATCTAATGATGGTTCCATGTCCATATGTGATGTAACGGCAAAACCTCCACAAGTCAGCTTTGTTCTCAGGGGCCATAGTAAAGGAGTCACAGGTGCGTATTGTCTGTGCGTATACATGTTATTCTGAAAGGACTTTCATTGGTCCATTGTTATTTACACCTTTCATAATATATAAAACCTAAAAGATCTTTCCAAAATATTGAGTTTTTTATTTGCCATATAATTTAATTTAATATTTTATTTATTATATTTAAAGTATAAAACTGGAAGAGCGATCCTTAAAGTTGAGATGTTATTTAAACAAAACCATACCATTGTACAGTATACTTATATTAAAAATCCTGCCAAAGTATATAAACATTCCTGTGTAAGATGTCCCAACACTAATTATTTGCGTAACTCACCAATTAATAGAATTCATCGGTTGGACAATGATTATGGTTTTCTGATTGATGTATTTTTCCATTTTATTAAGCACTGCAAGGACACTTTATTGAAAAATTTTCAAAAACACACCCTCCAATAAAATGTGTATATTCCTGGTTTGCATATTTATGTATATACAATTTAAAGGAAAAAAGATTGAAATTCAATTGTTATTGCCTATATTTTTTTATTATGTTAAGTTTTTCCTTGTTTTGTGATAGTTTATTTAGTATTCTTTTCTGTGATTTTGTTTTCGATATGTGTTTTTTATGTTATGTATGTTTGTAAAGAGCAATATTATGCCATAATTGATTAAATAAATATATATTTTTTTTTTTTTTTAAGATATTTATTTTTTAATAAAAAGTAATACATTGTTCTTTTCCCGCCAAACTGCAAAGCAGTTTTTTGGCAGAGCAGATTCTCTCTTTCACATAATATTATAAATTTCACATATAATTATTTCAATAAACTAATCTCAAATATTAAAGATACAGAGACCAAACAACAATTTGGAAAGAAAAAAAAAAACTTGAAATTCGAAAAAAAAAAAAAAAATAAAATCTCTTTTATAACAAACAGCTTCAAAATTTTAAATCACACTAAACACAATATTTGAACAGCATATTTTTTTCTATTCTACGTTTTATATAAGTAAGGAGGAACATCCTACAAATTTTAAATTTACAAATTACGAGCGTGAAGTTTTTTGACGTAAAATGTTGAGCAGTAAATAACAATACTTAAATATTTTTAGGTTGTGACTGGTCTGCTTCAAATGACTTGCTGGTCTCTTGTTCATTGGATGGAACTCTCTGTCTGTGGGATGTGGGGAACCAGAAGTGTTTGAGGAAAGTCAGCGATCAACTAAACAGTGAAATGCTCTGTTGCACATTCCAACCAGCCAACAATAATATGGTCATTGTATCCTTTTCATTCAAATATATTAGGATATATTGACTTTTCATTCAATATATTATTAATTAAGAGCTTGAATTTGTAGGTATGCATAACTAATAAGAGATATAGGTCTGAATTCAAAGTCCGACCTAAATACTAAATTCTAATATTACTAACCCTGTTTTCATTGCACAGTCGCTCACTAAGGTTAGGCGATCACGTGGCTTCCTAACTGGAGGATGCTACAAAGGTTTTGTATGAGAATTGCTTTGCAGAGACATGTCTGAATACTTAGCGCATGCACGTTGACATGTCAAGAATCCAGTGCTCTGTTAAAAAATTAAGGTTGATAGTGAGGAACTTTACAAATGGTAATACTAAAATACCAGATATTTTAGATGGAAGATGATTTTAGATGTATTAGGTGATTTTTTCAAATCATATCCCACACAGAGTGTTCAGATATCTATATGAGATGCCGAAAATTCACTGGAATCTCAAAATAATTGTGTCATAGAGTTGTCAGTGTTAGCTTGGTTACGTGTATTTGTGGTATTTTATTTTATTCAATTAATTTGTTGGCATTCCACCCGATTTAGAGTGATAGAGCGACTTATCCGAAGTAAGCAAACATTGAACATACACCTAATGCAATGTTTGTTTTGGAAATATAACATATCTACAAAGCAATACAAAAAAGAATGTATAAATGTGTTTAATAATATTATTTTAATAAAACAGGTCAACGGACCGAGACATATTTGAATAAATACAGCATACCCACATAATGTTATTTTTATAAAATTACACATTAATTTCCAATACTTGGAGACAGTATTTTCAGAGTTTCTTGTTAATTTTCAAAAATTAAGTAATACAAAATTAAATACAATAGGAATTTAGAGTCAAAAGGAAAAGAAGTGCATGTTTTAATCTTCTCAGAAATAATTCCGCCCCAGTGTTTATGTTATGACAAAAAAAAACATTTTGAAGGTCAGTATAAAGCCATAGAAAATCTCTTTCCTTCGTATATAATAACGTAAAATGCTACGCCATCGACCTTATGTCTGGTGTAGAATTTATTATTTTGTTAGTGATGTCTCTGAAACGCAATTGCTAACTTATGAATACTGAATACTCTATTGAGGTTAGGAGTTAGTATTTAGATACCTAGTACTGTGCATTTGGGTCTTATTATGATGGTATGTAACCATGTCTGGTTATACTAATAATTATACTACGTGTTTATATACTTTTTATAACCTACGACTCTTTAAAAATTTATTGTATATTTCCTTATATTGATTATTCAAAAACCTAGGCGGGAAATGGACGTGGAATGGTGCAGGTTTTAAATGTATCAACTGGTATATACCCAAAAGGTAACATACTCTTCAGTATGCAAAATTTATCTTTTTTGTGAACTTAGAGATATTGGTAAATATCATGACAATTTTCCATGGACTAGGGGACAGTTTATACATCTACTAACAAATCAAAAAACCCCACATTTGTGTTTTGCGCATCCCATGTGTTTTTAAATGTGTTTTCCAATAACTCTTATCTGCTTGATATAGTTGTCGCCAAATAACTTTAACTTTTAGCCGAGAAGGGGGGCGATTTGCACATAAACCAATGAAGCAATAAGACACATATTTGCGCTCTGCGCAACAGGATTCAAGACGTTTGGCGAATATTATACCTCTTTTTTATAAATTTTTATTTTTTATAGATATTTGAAATTATTCAGTCGAGCGGTGATAGCCCAGCGGTAATATCGTCGCCTCACTTGCTTGAGGTCGACGATTCGAATCCGGGCGGAGCACGCACCTCTGGATTTTTAAAAAAATCTATGTGCGGATTTATATCACTAGCTATGTGTAGCCATGATCCAATTTGTCTGGTTCCCCTTACTAAGGATCACGAAGGTCAGATGGCAGTCACTGCAACGTAATAACCAGACTCGCCAATTCCAGGATCATGGTCAAAGTGTACCCCGATAGAAACGGGACAAAAGCGCTAAGGGGAAAGAGAGAAAGAGTTTGAAATTATTCAGTCAAATAAGCTTGATAAAACTTACCTATACTATACAGTCAACAATTTTAAATTTCTAAAAGTTCACCAATCACGGTTTTCATTAAGTTATCTTTAATCAATCTTTTTTTTTATTACTGTTATTTTAGCAATTTTAAATAATAATAATAATGAACACATTCTTGCACCCTGCGCAAGTGGCTAGTTTATTGCCGTATGGCAATTTCTTCCAACTAACCAGTGTTTCCAGCCCAGAGAAGCAATATTTGCGTGAGAAATAAATTTAAATAAATTTCTCCTCTGCTGAGAATCGAACCCAGGACGCCCGCACAGAAACCAAACGGCTTACCAACTTTGTACCTTTTTTGCATCGAAAATGTAAATTACAGATAACTTATGAAAAATACAACTATCATTATCAATAGATGGCAAATATATATCCGGTTGTTTTAAAAAACAATTTCTGGTATTTCAATACAAATATACTTTTACTATTTGCTTGAGTACTTGTTTTCCTAGCTACAGTATAATGCATAATGTTGTACTTTTGATTTTATAGGTGGAAGTAGCATCTTGGGTGGAAAAGTATTATCCTTAGCGTGTGATTCCAGTGGTAGAATGTTTTGGGCTGGAAATGACAAGGTAATCAATTGTTTTATTTTCACTTAAAATATATACAGTCAAACTCGGTTATAACGAGGAAATATCCAGTATTGCATTGGTTTTCATACAAAGTCTGTTTTCATACAAATGTTGACTGATATATTTTACAAAAAATGTTGTCAAAAAGTGAATAAAATACACTTTAAAATAAAATAAAACTAAATTACTGTGAAAAGTCATAAAATCTCAAAAAGGGTCGGCAATCATTTTTATGACCTTTCCTAATATTTTTTACTAAAAATAAGGTCCCCACCTATTCATGCTATATTGCGTAGTGCTTAAATGAGCCATCTGACACACTATGTAAAAATGCTTAATATTTTACTTTTATAAAGAATTTGAGCATTGTTATCTTGCCATCCTTTCATGCATTCATTTTTACATTAAAAAAAAAAATTAGTTACGTAAAATTTGTGTTATGCATTTTATTTTTTAATAATAATCAGTTACAAACTGACCATTGATAACTAAGCATGTCAGCTTAGATGACTCATCTAACATACGAAAATGTCTTTCGATTCAGTATAAAGTAGATATTATTTGAGATATCGAATGTGGCAGGAAAAGAGTTTGATTTAAAAATTGGGGTTATCCTCTTCGACAGTTTTTCTACGTTTGGAAAAATAAAAAATTGTATTTAACAGCTTTCGAAATAAATATCACTTGAAGAAGTTTAGAAAATTAAGTTAAATTAAGTGGTTTTCTGATCAAATGAGTGTCGGATTTGCCAACAACAACTAAAGCTAAAGGTTCTGTAGATTTAACAGGACCTTATTTCGCAATTTCATAGATTATTTAAAGGCACGACAATCTCAAATTAAAATTTGAAACAGGAGTATTTTGTATTTCATTCAGAAATAATGAGGCAAATTTATTTCCAAAGTTTATATTGCATTTTTTATTTTAATGAATATTGATTTTATCGATGCATAAATAAATATTTGTTGTTGAATGAATAAACACAGGTATTTATGTTTTATAGGTAGACCTATAGTCATATCCTAATTACTTACCTATTTGTACCTAATTCTGATGTAAGTAGTAACGGTTATGACGAGCAAATTTAGTAAGTCCCTTCATGCTCGTTATTACCAAGTTCTACTGTGTTTATCAAATGTTTCTTCTGATTATATTGTACTGTACTGTGGTTTGAAAAATTCTTGAAGCTGTGATATATTTTGTTCAAAGAAAACAGTGTCTATTTAACAACAACTGAAATACGCAGAGTAATTAACATATTCAAGATCACCACTTTGGGGATTTTTTATTTAGTTGATTAGTTATTTATATAGACTAATAAATTATATTGATCAAAAGGCAAATATGCATGTAGTAAAAACATACTTAAATACCTACCTTATGTAAAACAAAAAGATGCAACTAATCAAAAATGAAAGAAATTTACTCAGTCTAAATATGGTTTATTCTCTGCAAAGTTACAACAATTAATATGATTTTTTATTAAAAATATTGTAATACAAGGTGCTGAAAATTACTATGCGATAAGTCGTTCACATGGGACTGAGGGAATCCGAAAGACAATTGGTATTTCTATAGAGGCTCTTATAGATGAGGTGCCTAAGGATGATAGCCGACAACGGCTACACCACTCATTTACGTATGGCGATTAATAATTTCCAATAATAAACATGCTTATACAATACTACATATATTTCAACATACCGACGAGACAAACTAGAAAAAAATATACATTTAGACTTCCCATCTGTGGCACAAATTATGCACAGCACTCTTTTATATACAGAGCATGCAGAAATTATGATTCTTTCTTCCATGACATTGATCTCTTCAACTCATCGCATAGAAGATTTAAATTTTCCATTTTGGCCACGTTCCCTCATCGCTCTGAGTGATCTTACGCACGCTTCCCATATCGTCCCATTTCCTTTCAATTTCCTTTTCCTACAGCAAATAATATTATGTTACTGATTGTTTTTTTCTCAATTCATGTTTTGTTAACCAGTAATACTCATCAAACATTTTTGGCTTATTTGTTGTATTAATGTCTGCTTGTCTTATGAAATAAATTGGCTGTATGTTTGTCTTCAATAAATAAAATAAAAATATATTAATACAAGTCAATCGCAATCTAAAATATATAAATATGTATATATATTTAGGAAGTAATAATATTTTAGGAAAAATAAATAGTAAAAAATAAAATATAAATATTTTTGGGATCATTCCTATTAGTAATGATATCTAAAGATACTGAAAATTTTGTTGATGGAAGAAAAATGTTTAAAATTTTTTGATACTATTGGGAATAAATTCTATTTGACATTCTTTTAGAATACCCAAATAGATGGTAATGCCAAAAGTTATAACAATAATATTTGTTTATCTACCAGAAACATTATTACGCAACACATATATGTTCTACTTTAATCAAAACCTTCAGAAAATAATTTGTAATACATTGAATTGCTACAGAATAACTTTATTGTGCTATGTATAAATTATATTTATGTAAGATAGTTGTAATTTCATGATTACAGGGTCTTATAATAAGTTACAAGTGTGATGTAGCCACTGGTCGACTAAGCAAACTGAGACGTGTCTTGGTAGGTGGTGCAGTGACTTGCGTTTCATGGAGTCCTTGGGTCTGTCGTCATCCAGCACTCTTAGTCAACTCTGCCGACAATTCTGTTAATCTTTTTAGGTAATTACTTTAGTGTTTGTATATTTTGAAATAGTATTTAGTTTAAACAAACCCCATTACTGTCTGCAAATAACAGCATTGAATGATAAAATACATATATGTATGCATTTCTGTTAATGGTGTAAATACAATTATGAGCTCCATTCTGTTTTATTCAAAGCAACCTTAAATTTGAATATAATAAGTCATTTTAATGTTCAGTCTTGTACTAAAATTTGCATGTTATAATAAAACAGGTTTACGTTTGGATAATTTGGAATCACTAGAAATAAAAATCAATTGATTCAAAAAGAAACATTTTAAATAACCAATTAAATTCTTTTTTCTTTCACTTCGCTATTAACTTTCAGTTCGCTATTAAAATATGTTTTCTTTTTCTCCTACTCTTACCTTATTAGGTCCGCCCAGCCTTCAAACCCATGTTCTTCTTTTGAGCACACCGTCATATTCTGCGTTAGTTGAAAATTTGTCTGAAGAGGGAACGGTTAGTTCAAAAACTGGTTGCATTAGTTCAATAGCTAATGTGGTTTTCTCAGTTATTAAAAAACATTGCTAAAAATAATATTGTTTGACTTAAAACAGGTTTGCCCAGTCTCGTAACAGAAATTTTGTATTGTAAACACTTTCTGAAGTGAAAGTCAAATTATCTACCATTTACTCTCATGTATTCTTTCATCCCAATTTCTTAACAATCTCCTTATTTATTTTTCAAATTCATATTTTGTCTACTTATCTGATACTGCCAAATAACTTGTTTTCTAGTGATTATGTATATTTTTTTACAGGGTGGTTGATAGAGAAGGAAGCTTGATCTTAGTGAGGAAATTCAACAATTTACACACAAACCACCCTGTGCGCTCAACATTCTGCCCAATCATGTCATTTAGAAAAGGAATTTGCGTTGTGTCAGGAAGTGAAGATTCCTGCGTGTACTTTTTGGATATTGAATCAAGCCCAGAGCACCCTGTAGTCAACAAACTTCAAGGTTTGTTTGTATTCAAATGTAACTAGAATTAAAAAATTATAATTGCATGTTTTCAGTTATAAACAAGTCTTATAAGTAGAAATTCTAACAACTTCAAGAAATATTTCTAGAGTCAATCGTATTTCTACATTTTACATAAAACCAAAATTGGCCTTTGTATATAAATATACATTATTTTTTTTTTAAATGTGAACGCTTTTGTGGCCCGACTCCATCCCAATTTGCAGCTATTCACAAAAACTTGATTATAATTATTGATATATACCATTAATTGATTTAACCTCAGTATAAGAGGTCAGGGGCGCCCAAAAAAAGGATGGCACAACCAGTGAACAATATTCTGAGAGACGGAAATGTATGAAACATGAACAACAGACGAACATGTATAAGACGATGTATGTATGTTAATGAGGCGATGAATGTGTTTCAAGATGTGGCATTCGGTTCTCTGCCTACCCCGTGAGGGACATGGCGTGATGGTATGTATGTATGTACCTCAGTTTATTTATTTTGAAAACAAATTCACTGTTAATAAAAATTTATTTTAATTCCATGTCAAAGTCATTTGGAGCTTTGATTAAATGTTAGCAAACTGTTTTACTTCTATTAATGTTGGTTATTTTCAGGTCATGCTTCTCCTGTTCTTGGTGTCAGCTTCAATTATGATGAAAGTCTGTTGGCTTCTAGTGATGTACAGGGTTTGGTGATCATTTGGAGGCGAAGTTGAGAAAGATCTTGTGATGGAACCATATTTTGCTGAATGATCATTTTTTAGTTCATTGTAACTATTAAATATTAATATCCATTAAAAGATAGAACAGCAAGTGATTTAAATTAAACAAATAAGAATAATTCATGGTATCATTGATTTTTCCAAAAAATGATTTTTACTAAATACTTAAATAATTTTTATATAATATGTACAAATCATACAATGCTTATAAATCAAAGTATTATCTGTGCCATAGAGATAAAAAATAACGCATTTAAATTGTGTCATCTTTTTACATTCCTTGTAAATGTCAGACTATATTGTTAGTCGTCAGTTCTTAAATGTTTCCAATATATGTCACAAATTTCTATAAAAAATCTTCTCTTACAATAGAAGTTTTTAAAGTAGGTATATTGAATCTCAAAAACCATGTTTTTTTATAATAGTATGTTTTAAAGAATCTTTAGGTAAATGTACAACATTTTGTTTGTTTTATTGAAATTATATAATTTTAAAAATGTATTTTAGATATAATATTATATTAATTTATTATTATATTCATAATTTATGAAGTAAGTATAATCAATGTTTTCTCAAAATATTGACATCTAAATCAGAATATGAAATTTGAATATTTGTAAAATTTACTCAATAAATTATATACAAACTGAGTTTGTTATATTTTTTTACAAAATAATTTTCACTTTCTTTTTTTTTTTTAGATACTAAATTCAACAATTTAGTATATAAAAATTTACCTAGTTCATATTCAAGTTCAGTCCCTATAATAATCAGAAAATTATTTTTTATTCAATTCAATTATCTTATGCAACAATGCCTTATTCACTGACATCTGGGAGGCAAGTCTGGTCAACCGGCAGAATCAAAATGTTCCATGTTTACCCATATCATGGATGTAATTAACATAATGGAGTTCTATAATATCGTGAGATATTATGGAGTTCTATAATATCTTAAGATATTATGGAGTTCTATAATATCAAAAGATATTATGGAAATCTATAATATCATAAGATATTATGGAGTTCTATAATATCATAAGATATTATGGAACTCCATAAGATAATTATATCCATGATATGGGTAAACATAGATGGTTTTGATTTCGCCGGTTGAACAGAATTGCCCCCCAGAATCAATAAATTAATTTGAAATCGCGAGTGCGAAGATATACAGTTTGCAGAAATCAGGAGCTATTTTCCTTATAACCCCTTCCTGTCAAAAAATTACATTTTTTTTAACATGTCCACGTAGGGGACGCCAGCTATTAGGATTTGGGTCCATTTTACTCTTCCGAAGAAGCGCACTACGTAGCGTTTGGTTTGCAATCTAGAAAAGAGTTTATTAATTCGGATTTTAAAAAGACACGGGTTGTACGAAAGTGGAAACACAGAATTCAGAAGATCGTTCCACAGTCGGGCTGCTGTATTAATAAAGGAGTTCGAGAAGCGACTTGTTCGTACCTATATGTTGAAGGTCCACTGTGAATGGGTGCTGCGATTGAGTGAAGCGAGTGACTCTGTTGTGAGTGGGTGGAGGAGGGACCAAAGATGCAAGTTCTTCTGAGCAATTCCCGTGGTAGTATCTATAGAATAAACTTAAAATACCGACTCTGCGTCTGTGTTCTAGTGATTGCAATCCATCAGTCAGTGATGGATCATCAATCAGACGTATAGCACGCCTTTGGACAGCGTCGAGGGTATTCAGTAGGTATTGGGGGGCGCCACTCCATTTTAGATAATTCAAAACAACGTTACTCCAACTAATATGGCTAGAATTGGGAAATAATTTTAATTGATGTGATAATAAAATAAATCGATTTACTTAGTAAACGAGGTAGGTATTGAAAAATCAGTCTTCGGCTTAAAGAAGAAATCGATTAGGAAAATACTTGTCATGGCAAATAATTCCTTTATGTACCTAAATTTGTTTTTTGACTGTTAGAAGATGGTTCTTAGATACAATATTTATCAATTTTACGCCCTACAATGAGTGATCATTGAGATGGTTTGGCCACATGGAGAGAATGAATGAGGAACGCCTAACGAAGAAAATATACATTGCGTACAGGAATGGAATGAGAGGTCGGAGCCGCCCAAGGAAGGGATGGCACGTCCATGTGAACGGTATTTTGATAGACGGAAATGTTTAGAAGCGTGAACAACAAACGAACATGTATAAGACGACGTATGAATGTTGTCGAAGCGATGAATGTGTGTCAAGATAGAAGTAAGTGGCGTTTGGTTCTCTCTGCCTACCCCGTGAGGGACATGGCGTGATGGTATGTATGTACAGTGAGTGATTTTATGTCTACCATGTGATTTTAAAATCACTCAGGTGTGCACCAAATTAATATATTTATTTACCACGTACCTATCGATTAATCTTCAATAGGTACCTATGCATTAATCTTCAATAGGTACCTATGCATTAATCTTCAATAGGTACCTATGCATTAATCTTCAATAGGTACCTATGCATTAATCTTCAATAGGTACCTATGCATTAATCTTCAATAGGTACCTATGCATTAATCTTCAATAGGTACCTATGCATTAATCTTCAATAGGTACCTATGCATTAATCTTCAATAGGTACCTATGCTAATTAACGTTAATACCTACGTTAATTTCACTTCGGCAATTCTTTATCGATTACATTCATATTTGCATTAATAATAATAATAATAAGGACAATTTATAAAGCGCCGTTTAGTGACAACCGTGGTCACCTCAAGGGCGCTTTCAGTTTGCAAAAAAATAATTTATAATTAAGTTACAATATTAGTCCTATAGCTAACACATTGAAAATGGCGAAACATAAAACTTAAAAAAATACAATAAGTTAAAATTAAGTTAAAATTAGTCCTATAGCTAACACATTGAAGATGGTGAAACATAAAACTTAATGGTGAAACATAACATTGCATGTTTTGTTTGTAAATTTCGAGGCCATTTTATATATTATAGCACCTAACTATAATTTTCACAATATATAAGTAACTACCTACTTACGAAGAATTAGGTTTACCTACACAGATATACATAGTTACACATAATGGATGGGAACTCTGTTCGTATCAATATAATTAGTATCGACAAAATGTGAACATAACTATCTACTACACGAGATACAAATAGCAAAGATTTCGATTAATCATTTTTTAATGGGTGTTTTTTTTTCATATATTCATTCTTATTAAATAAAGGTATGAAAAAGGTAAGTCTGGCACCTGGGAGTGGTTGCGTTTACCAGTGCGTATCTTCTTTATAAGTGAAAATTACAGATTTTAACATAATTTCAATATAATTTGCACTTGTACGTTATTTGCACCTATAAAATCCGCCCGTTTGTGAAATGTGTAAGTACCTACTTACTGTTACTGAAATATGTAAAAAAAAATTTCAGTACTTAATCTTCCTGGATGTGTGCTGAAAAAATCACCAAGTTTCATCGTATCATATGTATCGTATAAGAGCACCAGATGCATCTGAATTTGAAATAAATCATTCAAACCATAGATATTTGATCAATTAAGTATATATTAAAGCTGGCGTTAGGTACTTATTTATCTAAGTAGGTATTTTTTTTTTTTATTTAAATGGCACTTGTAACCTCAAATGAAGGAACATTGGCCAGAGTCAAGTTTGTTACAAAATCGTGCATTTGTTAATTACAATAAAATAAACAACAAATTATAAAATATGTGGGAAACCAAAAAAAAAAAAATATTAATAATTAATACTGAAATTAAAAATTTAAAAAGTTGTGAAAAAAGTTTTGTTTTTAAATGGGAAGTAGAAAATGAAATCACAATTTGATGTTATTCTGTCTGATAAATTTTGTAAGAACATTAAGTACTTGAAATTTATTAAGGCTGAGTAAGGAGGTGATATTATGAGGAGGAAATATTTTAAATTTAATCAGATGTGTTAAAGATATTGGGAACTTAGATGTAGGGCAATTGAAAAATATGTGATCCAAGCTGCCTTCTTCTTGGCCACATTGACAAAGAGATGAGTTCTTAATACCCAACCGTGCTAGGTGAGAAGGGGAACAGCAGTGTCCGAATCTCAATCGGCATATGACGGAAGATTCATGTCTGCTACAACGAAATTTGGAAAACCATGGTTTGATGGGGATAAATTTTTGAATCGATGCATATCTTGAACCTTTTGAAATTGAAGATAAATTATAGTGTGTATTCCATTCATTCAACATATAAGAATGAACAAGAGGAAGGATGTCATGAATCAAATTAAATTTGTATCTGTGAGGATCACCCGATGAAATAGCAAATCTAGCTAAATTATCAGCTCTCTCATTACCAATAATGCCACGGTGACCTGGAATCCAGGCAATAGCTATTTCGAGATCTTTTTTTTTCATATCAAAAATAATATTTTTAATATGCAATGACAGCCAATTGGCAGGGGAATCAAAAGGATTTTGTGAAATTGATTGTATAGAGCTTAGGGAATCAGAAAGAATCAACGTTTTCTTAAATTTAAATTGTTTAGCCATTTCAATTGCTTCGATAATGCCAATACATTCACCAGTAAAAACTGTAGAATAAGGAGGTAGTTGAATTAGTCTTGAGATCTGGATAGAGGGACAGTATACTGAAACACCAACATGCTCATTATCACTAATTTTGGAAGCATCGGTAAAGATAAGAGTCCAATCATTCCATTTATTGTTGATTATACTTCGAAAGGCTGATTCACATTGAGAACTATTTTTGAAAATACCCAATGACTGGATTGTAAAAGGAGTAAATGTTATGACATCAAAAGGGGTGGAGAAAATTGGAAGTATATGGAATTGTTGAATGGGTACATTGTGATTGTTGAATTTCCGGAAACTTTGAACCAAATGTGGAACGTTTTTATTTTTCCAATAAGGAGATGTTCTAATAATATTGGAAAGGAGATTAAGTTTATCAATTAGAGGATGAGTGGAAGTCATGGCTGATTTATAATAATATCTATCTGATAAGAATTGTCTGCGGATAATGAGAGGAGCATCCACACATTCAACTTGAAGAGCATTAGTGCGAGTGGACTTCATAGCTCCAGATATTATCCTAAGGGATTGATATTGAAGCAAATCAATTTTTTGTTGAAGATACTTGCTAGAAATATTAAATAGGAAAGATCCATAATCTAGGTGGCTTCTTACAATTGCATTGTATAAAAGTTTGACAGAGAGAGGATGAGCACCCCACCATACTCCTGTTACCGCTCGAAGAATGTTTATGTTTTTTTGACAGGTAGAAGATAATTTTTCAACATGAGGTTTCCATGTTAATTTTGAGTCTAGCACAATGCCTAGGTATTTATAAGTTAAAGAGGATGGAATGAGGACATGATTATATTTTATAAAAATAGAAGGGGGGTGTCGTTTTCTGGTAAACAAAACAACAGAACTCTTTGAAGGAGAAATCTCTAAACCATGATTTGAAAGCCATTTTTCGAGATTTATCATCGCATTATTTAGGAGGATAGTACCGGGAGAAATTAATGAATTAATAACATAAATAAGAAGGTCATCTGCATATTGAAGGATATGAGTATCAAGAGGTAAAATATTAGAGAGATCAGCAACATAAATATTGTATAGAAGAGGACTAAGAACAGATCCTTGAGGAATTCCTCTCCAAGTTAGTCTGGAATAAGTCATTCCATCAACGTGAACAGAAATAGTTCGTTCAGACATTATGTTAAAAATAAAATGAGTTAATTTTGAAGGGAATTTCATCTGAAGCATTTTTTGTTTCAAAATAGATAAAATGACATTATCGTAAGCAGAAGTGATATCTAAGAAAACAGCTATAACAGAAGATTGCCGAGAAAAGGCGAGCTGAACGTCTGTTGTAAATATACTGAGGTTATCCATAGAACTTTTGGACTTTCGAAAACCGAATTGGGAAACATCTAAAATCCCTTCACTCTCGCAAAACCATTCTAATCTGTTTTTAACCAAATGTTCTGTAATTTTTGCTAATGCTGGTGATAGTGCGATCGGTCTATATGAATCACCAATACATGGATCTTTACTGGGTTTCAGAATTGGAATTATTATATAATTTTTCCAAGAGCAAGGAATTCGACCAGTATTAAACATGATATTTACCATAGCTAAAAAATATGTTAGAGTATGCGGTAATGCTTTACTCAAGAATGAATAAGGGACACCATCAACACCTGGGGAACAGTCTTTAACTTTATTGAGGACCATATTAAGTTCCTCTAAAGAAAATGGTGAATCAAGATGATGCTCAAAAGAATTAAGGAGGTATGTATATGGTAAATCTACAAAATTGGGAGCTGAGGGAGGAGAGATTTTATTTAAGAATGAATTTATCCAAGGTCCAATAAAGTTATTATGCCTTTTTGAGGAAAATACAGAACGGAATTTTCTTATATTTTCCCAAACTTTAGACGAAGGAGTGTCTGGAGAGAGAGATTGACAAAAAGATTTCCATCCTTGACGCTTTTTTTTTAATAATAGTCTTTTAGTCTGCGCTTGAATTTTCCGGACAAGAATAAAATTGGATTCAGACATATTTGATGAATAAGATTTCATAGCTTCTTTACGTTTATGTATTGCTTCACAGCATTCTTCATCCCACCATGGTGGAGATGGAATTTTACGAGGGATAATGTTTTTGAGGGGGATCCAGGTTTCAGCTGATTGAATCATTGCTTTTATAAGACGGTCATATGCAGAATGAATGTTAGATATTGAGGGCCATTCAAAAGTTTTAATTATCTTGTCGAGCATTACAGAATATTCATTCCATTGAGCTTTTTCAATATTAAATTTATTTGAATTGAATAATCGAGTTGAACTGGTATTTGGGAATTTTATAGATTTAGGGAAAGAGAGAATGATGGGAAAGTGATCACTACCATGAGAATCTTGCAAAATATTCCATGTAAGTGAAGGAGCAAGGGAGGGGGAACATATCGATAAGTCAATTGCACTCATGTTTTGCATTGGTGGAGAAAACCGGGTAGGAGAACCGTTGTTTAAAATGCAAAGGTTCTGTTCATCGAGTAAATTGTATAGTTTTCTTCCAAAATGACAGGTTCTGGAAGAGCCCCAAAGAGTGTGATGCATATTCAAATCTCCTAGAATTAAAATAGGAGGAGGAATGGATTCAATTATATCATTGAGTTGATCAATGATGAAGTCGGAAGGCCTAGAAATATATACTGATAAAAAGGAAATGTCATTAATACGAGCTGCTACTACATTTAAGCCGAAAATTCGAATACCAGGAATTGGTAATTGAGAAAACCGTTGAGATGGATGTACAAGGAGGGCAGAACCACCTTTACCATCGACCCTGTCATCACGTAAGCATGAGTATCCTAATAGATGGAAATGCGACTCTGGTTTGATCCAGGTCTCAGAAAGAGCAACAACAAATGGAGAGAAATCTTTTAGTAAAAGTTGAAGTTCGGCTTTATTGGCAATTACACTACGTGTATTCCATTGAAGTATATTAAAATTACATTGATGAGCCATTATTTAAATATAGATATAATATTATATAAAACATGTAAAATTGTATATCTTTAAAAAAAAAAAAACAATAGAAAAAATTAGATTAATAAAACATGATTAAATTAGATTCAAGTTAGCTAGGGGATGTCATTATGAGAATTATTCGGCAAATTGCCATCAATATATTTTTTTAAAAGTGAAGTTTGATTGAGAATAAGTGGAGCAGCGTTGGGCGGTATGGTTGATGGATTATCGAGTAATTTTGTAATTAGCAAAAATAACTTATTGAGAATTCCAGTTATGTCATTGTCTTTTTGAATAATACAAGTAGGTTCAGAATTAACTTTGGCATAGCCACAACCATCTGAGAGATTGGAGTTGGGTTTCCACGAGAGATTCTCAATTTCCTTCCTTTCTGACGGTGTGATGTGGGGTTGAAATCTTGGCAGGCTTTTTTTTAAGTGGTGGGTTTTGTTGTACTGAAAATGACTCGATAAGTTGGATTCCATGTGGGAGGCCTGAAGAGTGGACGATTTGATTTCACCGTGTGATAGAACATCTTCAAAGGTTCTTTTTGTTGGAGGTAGTTGTTTGGATGCTTCTAAATATGAAAAATTTTGTTCTGACATAATTCTTTTTAACTGTCCTGCCTGGCATATTCTGGACAGTTGCGGTTAACTGCAGAATGATGACCTGAACAGTTTAAACACTTTTGGTTGATTATTGGAGTAGTACATGATTCACCGGTATGAGTTTGTCCACACTTAAAACATCGCGGTGAAGATCTACATAATGTTTTTGTATGTCCAAATCTGCAGCAGTTAAAGCATTGAATTGTAGGATATTGATATTTTTCCACAATCAAAGAGGTGTAAAACGAATATACCCTTGTTGGTAGTATTTGTCCGTCAAATGTAACGACAACAGTCTGAGTGGGAACCCATTGGACTCCTTCAGGGGTTGTAGATTTGCGATTAAGACGGCGTGCTTTAATCACATTACCACAACCGCTTGGGACTTCAATATTTTTGCAAATGTCATCAACTGTCCAATCTGTGGGAATTCCTCTTACAAGACCCATTCGACAAACCATGAAACTAGGGATGAAAGCTTTGTAGCAATTTTCCAATAAAAATTTAGAACATAAAAAATCGTTAGCAGCCAGAAAATTTTTGAAAGATATTGAAATTTTGTTTCGGCCTATTAATTTCACACCTTCTTTCGGAATAATGTCAGCAATCGAATATTTCTTTAATGTCTTTCCAAAAGATATCGGATTAATAGAAGCACCCAGAGAGGAATCTATTTTTTGAACGTGTATAATAAATGGTCCAATGTCTTCTTTATTATAAAGGCGACTAATAATTGATGTTGGATTGCCGGATTGAGTCGAGATTGGATCTAGAGAAATATGTGAGTTCACATTAGGAGTAATCTTGATTGGTAATTCAGGGTCACTGTCAGATCTATGAGCCCTCATTCGTTTTTTCTTTAGTTTCCGTGTAGAATGAATCTCCAAAAAACTGTTTGGAACAGGGATGTCTTCATCAGTTACCGCAGAAGTGTACGTATCATTATCAAGAGATGATACTGTAGCAGGGTCAGGTGGTTTTGGATTTGGCCTAAAGGCCATTTTTGAATGGAGTAAACTTTAACTAAATGGTAAAATCAAGTTCGAAAAATAAGAATAAATTAAAAAAATCAACAAAATATAATCACTTTGCCACAAAATACAACAAAAAAAATCAGAGCAAAAAAAAACAACCACTTGACAGATCAATCAAAGAGAAAAAAAAAAAGTAGGTATTTCAATTCATTATTTTTTTCCAGTATGTAGGTACTTTTCTAACCGTGGGCTGTATTCATTGTATAAAGAAAGAATTATATTTACAAATAGTCCATAAGCTCTTGATTTTGAAAATTGTTAACATTTACATAATAGTATGTGCACAATAATGTCACAAGGTCTAGGCTTAATACACAATATAATATATTAATGACATACATTATTTAAACAACATACAACAAATATAAATCTTGTTTTATTTTTAGTCATGTTGCGTTTATTTTTAGACTTGAAATGACACAAAAATCAATATTAAGTATTTGTCGTGTTGGAATGCATAACCTTAATTAATATATCATTGTTATTTGTGTACTTACGAGTTAAGAAAATTTATTTATTTTTGTCGTGGTCCAGACATGATATATGTATTTACCTTATACAAACAAGATAATATCATTAGGTACATAGAATGAAAAAGGAAGTGTAGAATTTCCACCTCTTTGCAAGATTGATTAGTTGAAAGTATAATAGTTACCAACGTGCTATGCAAACAGCCATGACTTTATGTAGATACATACCATATATAATTAACTACCATTACTCAAAAACACCTCAAATAAAACAATCAGTTATATTTTTATTTTATTTTATTTGTTGTTGACAGTTAATTTATAAGTGTTCAAATCAAACATTTCGTCTGAACAATAATTACCGACATAATGGACCGTATTCCTAAGCTGAAAAGGTAATGTGCTAGGCATGTGTCGAGATAGGAAATAGAGATATGGAATTCCAGACTAGCGTCTACAATCCACATTCACCTGTTTCCGGTTTAGTAAGTCAAAGTTCCCGGTTGGCTCTCTAATTGGTTGAGATCTCGTAGTATTAAGTCAAATGTGCCGTGAAATTTTATATAAAATCATAGATTATATACTAGATGTCGTAGTTGGCAAATTTTGTATGAATCGAAGTGAGGTATTTTTCCATGGGATTTTTGACGTTTTGGTTGGCAGACCACATCGTTTTTCTATAAAGAATAACGACTAATGTGAATTGTTTTCACATTAGTAGTTCACAAAAAGACATATATATATATATATATATATATATATATATATATATATATATATATATATATATATATATATATATATATATATATATATATATATATATATATATATATATATATATATATATATATATATATATATATATATATATATATATATATATATATATATATATATATATATATATATATATATATATATATATATATATATATATATATATATATATATATATATATATATATATATATATATATATATATATATATATATATATATATATATATATATATATATATATATATATATATATATATATATATATATATATATATATATATATATATATATATATATATATATATATATATATATATATATATATATATATATATATATATATATATATATATATATATATATATATATATATATATATATATATATATATATATACTCGCTCACGAGAGTCGCTATTATTATTATAAACAAACTTAAACTTAACTAAGAATGCAGAAAAGAAAAGCTGGGACTAGACGCTACTGACATCCAGAGTTCTAAGGAGAACAGAGCTGTGAGACGCCCTTAGAAAAGATGGACAGATGTCGTCTTCCCAATCGCAGGATGCTGGACAAGAAAGGCTTGTATTAAATAGAAAAATGCAAATCATTTGAAGACGCCTACGTCAAACAGAGGAGGAAAGGCTAACAAATAAGAGGAGAATATTTTTCTGCTTTGTATTATATGTTTCTATTAATCAGAAGCCGATTAAGAAAAGTATTAATTGTTACTCTTCTGCGGTCTTCGGTAACACACCAAAATTTTCTCTTGTAGATATTACATATACCTATGGCTTTTTACGTTTAACTACAGAACCTTCACGCAAAAACACATGGCTGGAGGAACTTCTGATATGATTAACTAGTACCTAAAAAACAAGGTTTATCCAACTGTCCATTTGTTCAAGATAATTTATTTCTCTTAACATATTGATGATTGCGTCTGATGCCCCCGGTGTTAGGCCGCGGAACCTTCGGACGCCAACACGAGGACCGAGGGGTCGGGGTACAAGCCCCTCCAACTTGAAACGGAGTGTACATAGCGGCCGATTTTGAGACCAATTGGAGGCCCTGACGTGTGAGGTTGGATTCTCGGGGGCAGTGGTTGAACCCGATGGATGGTGGATATTTTGTGTTTGTCCGATGTTGCGGCTGCGTCCGGTGGTGAACAGGGCCAATGGGCTCTATAGCGTCGCCGGCGTGGAAGTGGATCGCGATCTCCCTCGATATCGACAAAGTATCGAGCCAAGATAAGCGATATTTGTACGCAGGGTCTATATTTTTCACGGTTTTTCCAACTTTGAAGTAAAAAAACACCAACTTAAAGACTTCGCAGCATATATGTTCTACATACGAATTTACTTAGAATTCGGAGTAGAACATTTAGTGTGTCTGTCTGTGTGCCCGTCCCCCCCTTATAACTTTTGATCCGCTCAATTTACAGAGCCCAACATTTCAGAATAATCTATAGGCCTACAAAACTTTGTGTCTACAAAACTGTGTGTGCGTGCGTACGTGCGTGCGTGCGTGTGTGTGTGTGTGTGTGTGTGTGTGTGTGTTTTCGACAAATAAATCCGACAACAATTCACATTAGTCGTTATTCTCTATAGAAAAACGATGCGGTCTGCCAACCAAAACGTCAAAAATCCCCCGGATTAATGCCTTACTTCGATTCATATAAAATTTGCTACGACACGACATCTAGTACCTATATTATAATAAACATCTATGGTTTACACTCATACAACACTGGCAACACAGGCAACAAATTCAAATTACAGAACATACATAATGTATAATAAAAACATGTAAATGACATTCAATTACACAAATTGTCTATGAAAACAAAATCGCTATTTTTTATCAAAATAAATTAATCAAGCTGGATTCATCAAACTTTTAACGTGCATTATCATCGGTAATACACAAATTCTGAGACTTTCAGAGCTCAACTGGTCGGAAGATAGTTAAAAATCAATTGGAAAATTCCAGTACGCACAGACAGGCGAAATTCAATAAAAGTTAAAAAAAAAATAGCATACATTTCAACTTTAAATAAATTAAAAGCCTCAAACACATTTTTGCTTAAAATATTCAAATCCGTTCATAGAGCATTTTATTTTACATAGGCACTCGTGCATTAAGTGCATGTTTTTTTGTTGTATATATTATTTAATAACGAATCAATCATCGTTTATTTCACATTTTGTCTATATTAATCATATCATACATTACCTATATACATATTCTTGTTCGTACTGTGAAAATTGTAGATTGACTTTACCTATAATATTATATATGAAATAGCCTTGAAATATCCAAACATAGCATGCGATGCAAATATATGTAATCAATACAGAATTGTCGAAGTGAAATCAATGCAGATATTATAAAAATTAATTGCTGAACAACACTTAAGAATAAGTTATCATTAGTGGATACAATTTAGAGGCATTTAACACACATAAATGACTCACAAAGTCGGAATCATACGGAAGAAATCAAAAACTATACCTACCTATAGGTAATCTAACTTTTTGAATATTTCTCACACAATAATTTTGCTTCTCTGGAATGTTTTCCAACTGTCGTTTCTTTCAAAAGAATTTAATTTTCTTAATGAATCGACAGTATTAAGCCAAGACGCGTGTATGAAGGAACATTTTGTATGGTGTAGTGGACTTTTTGCGTGCCAAAAACACTAACTTAGAGGCTTTGTAGCTTATATTATGTTCTGTATATATGGATGAATTCAGAATTTTGAAGTAGAACATTTTATGTGTTTTTTGTGTCTGTGTTCTCCCTTATTATGTTACTACTAATTAAGTTACTACTTATTATGTTACTACATATTATGTTACTAACAACTTATTAATGTATCAACATAATCGACTTATAGTGCTATTTGCTATAATATCAATGTCCTTCAATTTGTCTGCGAAAATCAATTTCATAAATATGTAATTATATGCCTATTTTGATTTAATATCTTTTGACACTACACAATATACGTAGGTATATTGAAACAATAGAATTAGAAAAATTGGAATTGGGAGGGAACGTTTTTAATAAACCAGATAAATTAGTCGTATATTTGCGAACGTGAAAAAAATAATTGAAGGTTAAAAATAAACACCAAGTTGGGCTTGTTAACATCAAAACTAATGGGTATCATGATTGAATATGAACGCTGATAGAATCATAGTGGAGAGTTTTTATTTTATTTATTAAGGAAAACCAACAGTATTACAAAAAATATATATAATAAGAGTAAAGTGCGCTTTAGACGGACGAGGTTTTCAGCGGGGTACAGGTTTTCGACGGGTTTTTCAACGTGGTGGGTTAAAAAAATAGAACGCGTTCTATTTTTAAACGCGTTTTGTATCATTTTTCGTAAAACAGAAATCTGTTTTGCCGACGAGTAAACATGGCTGCCGTTTGTATTGTGTTGACTTTGACGTTTAATATTCGCGGTATCTTTTGTATATTTCAGTCTATTTGGCATCACTCGACCAAAATCCTGCGAAATGCAAAGTCAAACGAATAAAACGAGAGAGAGATGAAACACTTTTAAACGAAACGTGGAACAAGCGAATAAAGCATTGAAAAAATTAACAGCTGTCCTATAGTAAAAATTTTTTTTCTTCACATGAATGGCATATTTAATTTTTTTCGTAATTGCAATAATAGGGGTTACAAATAAAGGAGATAATAATACTCGTGTAAAGCGATGTATGGAGGAACCTTTATTTTGGACGCTGTTTTAAGCGTTGAAAACCTCGTCCGTCTAATTTGCGTTTAAGCACAACATGATGTATTAGGTAACCAATATATGGAGTACGTGAAATTATTATGAGGTATTATAGAAAAATAAACATAAAAACAATAAAACGTAAAAAGAAGAAATTAAAAAATATATACAGTAATTACACATTATGTCCTATTCTGATTCGTTTCAGAGTACGAAAACGTCTGTAACCAACGGGCAACTGAGTATAAAAGGATTTTATCCGTGCGGTTGACATAATGAGTCCCGTATAAATGCAGTCCACTTTTTGAAATTTCTCATATACTAAAATTCAGACGGATAAATTTAGACGTATCAGAATAGGACATAATATTATAGGTACATAAATTAAAGAAAATAAAAAAAAACATAGTAGGTAGGTATAAAAGCAGCAGCAGCCATCAAAAAATAGGAAACAGGAGAGGAGCTAACTGGAAAAGATGTCTAAGGGCCGGTCTTATAAACGTCCGTTAGTTAGATTTCAGACCAAATAAACCAAAATTTGATACAAATGCTCTATATTTCGTCTTATAACAATCCGTTAGTTAAATTTTAGTAAAATTTTACCGATTGCCTTTACTGACGGTCGGACCACCGATTAAGCGTTCGTTAACAATAAGTTATGGAAGGATTGAGTTTTACCACACTTGTTTTTTTTATTTTGCGGTACATTTTTAATATTACGAATATTTTTAAATATACAGTTTTATATTTTTTGGATCTTTATATTGAATTGCTTTTTTTTCGGTAAAAAATGTCGTCCGACAGTGATTTTGAATAACCAAAACGAATTTGATTACAAGTTTGTGTTTGACGAAATATTTTATTATTTCAACATGACATTGATGACACTGAATTTCTTTTTATTTTAATTATTTTTTTATTTAAAAAAATGAATGAATAAATAATTGTAACTAGTTCCTACATATGTATTAAGTTTTTTTAAATTTCATTTTAATTCCATAAATTAGGCATAAATGCTTGTGATATAAGTGAACAAAATCAGTTGAGGCAAGATTTGAACCCGCGTCCACTGAATTACTAATCCAGCGCGCTAGCTAAATAATAAAGGACTTACACCATTTTTGTAATTTTTGATATTGTTTGAAGTACGCAAAAAATTAAACACTCTCTGTATAATTGCAATGTCAGCACCGCTTTATCCATTACAATCCATTATACATCCATTATAGTCCATTACAAATCTATTGAAAATCCATTATAGTCCAATTAGACTATATCTGTCAAATAAACGGACAGTTAAAATAGTTTTATAATACCGCCGATAGTAATATCTACTTAGGAACATCCATCTATTAGTAAATCGTAAACATACTTACGAATATTTGGTCTTTCGTTTATAAGACCGGCCCTTAGTCGCCTACATGACTCGCAATTGCACCATAGTTAATACAGCAGCCCGACTGTGGAACGATCTTCCAAATTCTGTATTTCCATCTTCGTACAACCCGGGTCTTTTTAAAATCCGAATTAATAAACTCTTTTCTAGATTGCAAACCCCTCCCAACGCTACGTAGTGCGCTTCTTCGGAAGAGTAAAATGGACCCAAATCCTAATAGCTGGCGTCCCCTACGTAGACATGTTAAAAAAAAAAAAAAAAGTTTGTGGAAGGTTGATACTTCTGACAACTTTAATCGCTGAGATTTTCGTTATCACCAAAAAATCCAAATTATTTACTACATTATTGTATGTGATAGGTACATACTCTATTTAAATGAGCATTCATACCGATATTTTAATGGCAATGGTTAACACCAAATAAGTACTCTAAAATCAATCTTAACAGCTCAGGAGAATCAATTTTCGTACACTTAATATTACATAGAAATATTAAATTAATTAAAAATCAATCTAACAGCTCAGCCCCCCTAGACAACTTGTCATTTAGCTCAAGAAAAGAAACGAGAAAAGATAACTTGTTATGGAAGTGACAGTTGTCATGTGACTGGCAACTGTCACTTACATACATTGAGTTATCTTTTCTTGTTTTTTTTTTGAGCTAAATGACACGTTGTCTAGGGGGGCAGGAGAGTCAATTTTACTACACATAATATTACATATAAATATGAAATTAACTAAACATTGATCTTAGCAGCTCAGGAGAATCAATTTAATTGCACATAATATTACATAGTAATATGAAATTAATGAAAAATCTTCTATAATAATGAACTAGAATTATGAAAAAATATATATAATAAGTTCTATTTATAATAATGTTCTAAAATATATCATGTATTTTTATTCACTTTGTTTGAACCACGAATGAGCTATTTGATATGACCGATTCTAAAGCCATCGCTTATTACCTACTCAGAACAGATGTACATTAGGTAATAATATTTTTTCCGTTAATTTCTTTACAATTCAAAAAATATAGAAGAGCGTTGTAATTGATTTTCGAAACGCAATATGCAGACGCTAACCTTTTCATTATTCTACCTTACAGAAACTTTTCAAAGTATCTATAATATTTTTCAAATTCAGAAAAGTATCGCAGTTTAGATAGCTGCTTTAAAAATTATATCGTGACTTTAGTAAGTATACGAAAATTCATACCAAGAAATCAACAGCGATTAATATTGACCTGGTTACATATGACTTATGTCTCTCGAGTGCTGATTTAAATGAAATCATTAGGTACATATTTTGAATGTTTTGTTCAACACTAATTTATATTAATGGTTTGAAAAGACAAACAATTGAATGTATACATACATATGTATGTACCTAGTAATGTTATAAAACAATATAAAAAACTTCTTTCAAAGTTGATCGATACGGATATTATTTGCCGCACCGTGTCATTATCAATGACTAGGTACATAAAGAAAGGTCACTTTTTGTCTAATACTAAATAATTCCTCTGTATACCTACTGTGCCATAATAATCTATTTACTGAACCGTAATAAAAAATGGGCTGTTGCCAAAACTAGAACCTCGCATTTTTCTGCTCGGCCCATATATCTGATTAACACCAATGGCATTAGTAATAATAGGTTTTGATCGGCCCATTTTAATGACAATATCAATGACAATAGTATTTGGTCAGACCATGTTGATGATAATTGTATTTGGTCGGCCCATGTTAATGACAATATCAATGACAAAAGTATATGGTCAGACCATGTTGATGACAATATCAATGACAAAAGTATATGGTCAGACCATGTAGATGATAATTGTATTTGGTCAGACCATGTTGATGATAATATTATTTGGTCGGCCCATGTTAATGATAATATCAATGAGTAAAGTATTTGGTCAGACCATGTTGATGACAATATTAATGACAAAAGTATTTGGTCAGACCATGTTGATGACAATATTAATGACAAAAGTATTTGGTCAGACCATGTTGATGAAAATATTATTGGGTCGGCTCATGTTGATGACAATATCAATGACAAAATTATTTGTTCAGACCATGTTGATATTGATTTATTACTTAACAATGTTTTTCGGCCAACCCATGTTGCTGATAACATCAATGACAATTATATAGTATTTGGTCGTACTATCATTTATTTACTTATACTATTTAAAGCAAGTTTACAAAAGCTGGTATGTTGTAATCAGTAGACGAATTTACTCTCCAATATAGATATAAAAATTATATAGGTACCTATAATTTTTTTCCTCTCGTTCTTTGATTCGTTATTTTTTTGTATTATATATTTTTTTCTGTACTTCTTCGTTTTTTTTTATTTTTGTATTGTACCAACTTCTATTTTTCTGTTAAAGCTCTTCACTGGATGAATGAGTTAATAATGGTTTATTTGTTAATATGGTTTATTTGTGACTGAGTTAACATGGTTTATTTATTTAAGATCGTAAATGGAGATGTTAATTCTGCGAATTTGCTCGAGCAGGTACCCTTCAACTGCCCCCAGCGCGTCACTCGCATTAATCACTTGTTCAGGTTGCCACACTGCACCACTAACTATGCTCGTAATTCGTTTATGCAGCGCAGTTGTTCGATGTATAACACGTTATTAGGTGGCCTGGACATATTTCTATTAAATAAGGGAGAGTTTATGAGAGGTGTGTGTGGTTTATTGGAATCATCCGATCCCTAATCACGTGATATAAGTATTGTATGGTTTTCGTTTCATGATTGCTTCACATAATTTCATTTCTCTTAGATATATAAAGGATTAATATTTGGTAATATCTGGAGTCTTCACTGGTCTATAAAAATAAATATTATCCTTCAATTATCATGTTTTTATTTAGTTATTAATAATGTAGTACATGACTTACACTTGAAAGCTTTTTACCATTTGGAAATTGCTTCCAACCAACCAGACTATTGACTAGTTGAAGGTAAATGCGCTCATTAAAATATACGTACCTACGTTCTTATACCAAGCATAAAAAATACTCTTTAACGGGTAAAATATGCTTGTTATTTTGTTTTAGTTTTTTCTATATAATTACAGTGTTATATTTTTTACACAAAAATATACTTTAACTTAATGCATTACATATTGATTGATTGTAGCAATTTAATGATGATGGACATACCTAATGATTGAAACATACATTTTTTTAAATTACATTATTATTCGCTTGAATTCACGTAACACACACATGTACAATAGTTCATATTATATAGGTATATATGATATTTGCACGAGTGCGTGTATGAATATAATTTTCTCATTGATATATTTTGCAATCGTACGAGTCAACTAAGAACCGAATTTTCATTTTTTATCGTCGGGCTAATTTCTCCGTCTGCCTGACAATGATTATAAGTATCCCATTGGTGGTGGAGTCTGCTTTATTGATATTTTAGCTCTGAGACGGCCTAGTTTTAACAAAATTATTCCAAAAAGAACATGGCGAATTACCTAACCAAACCTAAAAATAACTAATGTGATGTTGATATATTTATAAATTATGAATAAATATAGATAGGTAGGTAATTGATTTTTTTAATTATTATTCTGACGATGTGCCTTGCGTACTTGTACATCGATAAACTAAACTTAGTAATTTGTAAAATAGTTATCGTAATTTATAATGCGACTCGCTCACGCGAGTCGTAATGTTTATTGCCAAAAATGACTTGTTAATGGACAGAGAAGAGTGTCACATTCATGTCTAGAAATGACGGATCTCACTCGTGTCCTCCTACATAACACACGGACTACATATTGACTATATACTTTCACAGCTACCTATTCGAATATGTATCGCCTCGGAACAGGCTTTGCCTTAAGAAGCAATATATCCAAGTAGGGGAGAACGCCCATGAAACGGACGTCCCATGAAACGGACATAAGCTAGTATTCGGTTCCGGTTAGAACTAGAATACTATTATTCGATATTTCTAGAACACGCTTAGTACCACATCACTCCACAGAAACATGTCAGTCGTGCGCCTGAATTTGATCTTATTAGACGTGTTCGAGTTTTTCGTATTGCAAAAGTAAATTTTTCTTCCAGTGTTCCATCTCTGTAAAACGTAAGTTTGTTATTTAATTAAATTTTTGTTTAAATATTTCGATTATTTATACATTAAGGTTAATAAAAATATAGCAGTAGTTTGAATATTATGTTAATTAATAAACTTATACACATTTATTTGAAATTTCATTGAGGTCCATGAAGTGGACACCAAAATGACCCATGAAACGGACGTCCGTTTCATGGGTCATTTTAGTGTCCTTTTCATAGGTACACACTTTTTCAATTTGATTATTTTTCTGGTGGATGTAAATTTTATTTTTTAACAGATTTTTAATTATCTCAATAGAGACGAAGTTGGAATATTTATTGTAGGAGAACCGGGAAATCAAGGCACCTACAGGGCTTACGACCTGTCATCGGCTGGTTTACGTGATCACTTTATGCGCTTGCGCAACGTTCACCAATTATGCCTTTTAATGAGATCCCTATCAATTCAATTTTGAAAGTTCTATATATTGTAATACTGAAATTCTTTTCGCTTGAAAATAAGGAATTTTTACTAGAGCCATCTATGGGTGAAATTATGAACAACAATCTTATTATTTTTATTTATTTTGTTGGAACGCCATCTATTGAGAGAATTGGTTTTTTGTAAATAATGAAAGCTACAATTCTTATATCTGAGGTGACAATGCATTTTTCGCATAGAAGTCACCCCTGAATTGCGCCAGACTTATAAGGTCATTTTTTGTCTTATTTACCTACTTGTACCAATGTGTAAGTAATCGAATATTTTTATTATTGCATATGCGCAAACATTGGATTTTTTTCCCTGTCGGGAGTCAAAGATATTTTTTAACAGATTTTTAATTATCTCAATAGAGACGAAGTTGGAATATTTATTGTAGGAGAACCGGGAAATCAAGGCACCTACAGGGCTTACGACCTGTCATCGGCTGGTTTACGTGATCACTTTATGCGCTTGCGCAACGTTCACCAATTATGCCTTTTAATGAGATCCCTATCAATTCAATTTTGAAAGTTCTATATATTGTAATACTGAAATTCTTTTCGCTTGAAAATAAGGAATTTTTACTAGAGCCATCTATGGGTGAAATTATGAACAACAATCTTATTATTTTTATTTATTTTGTTGGAACGCCATCTATTGAGAGAATTGGTTTTTTGTAAATAATGAAAGCTACAATTCTTATATCTGAGGTGACAATGCATTTTTCGCATAGAAGTCACCCCTGAATTGCGCCAGACTTATAAGGTCATTTTTTGTCTTATTTACCTACTTGTACCAATGTGTAAGTAATCGAATATTTTTATTATTGCATATGCGCAAACATTGGATTTTTTTCCCTGTCGGGAGTCAAAGATATTTTTTAACAGATTTTTAATTATCTCAATAGAGACGAAGTTGGAATATTTATTGTAGGAGAACCGGGAAATCAAGGCACCTACAGGGCTTACGACCTGTCATCGGCTGGTTTACGTGATCACTTTATGCGCTTGCGCAACGTTCACCAATTATGCCTTTTAATGAGATCCCTATCAATTCAATTTTGAAAGTTCTATATATTGTAATACTGAAATTCTTTTCGCTTGAAAATAAGGAATTTTTACTAGAGCCATCTATGGGTGAAATTATGAACAACAATCTTATTATTTTTATTTATTTTGTTGGAACGCCATCTATTGAGAGAATTGGTTTTTTGTAAATAATGAAAGCTACAATTCTTATATCTGAGGTGACAATGCATTTTTCGCATAGAAGTCACCCCTGAATTGCGCCAGACTTATAAGGTCATTTTTTGTCTTATTTACCTACTTGTACCAATGTGTAAGTAATCGAATATTTTTATTATTGCATATGCGCAAACATTGGATTTTTTTCCCTGTCGGGAGTCAAAGATATTTTTTAACAGATTTTTAATTATCTCAATAGAGACGAAGTTGGAATATTTATTGTAGGAGAACCGGGAAATCAAGGCACCTACAGGGCTTACGACCTGTCATCGGCTGGTTTACGTGATCACTTTATGCGCTTGCGCAACGTTCACCAATTATGCCTTTTAATGAGATCCCTATCAATTCAATTTTGAAAGTTCTATATATTGTAATACTGAAATTCTTTTCGCTTGAAAATAAGGAATTTTTACTAGAGCCATCTATGGGTGAAATTATGAACAACAATCTTATTATTTTTATTTATTTTGTTGGTTTAAATTTTATGCGAAAAATGCATTGTCACCTCAGATATAAGAATTGTAGCTTTCATTATTTACAAAAAACCAATTCTCTCAATAGATGGCGTTCCAACAAAATAAATAAAAATAATAAGATTGTTGTTCATAATTTCACCCATAGATGGCTCTAGTAAAAATTCCTTATTTTCAAGCGAAAAGAATTTCAGTATTACAATATATAGAACTTTCAAAATTGAATTGATAGGGATCTCATTAAAAGGCATAATTGGTGAACGTTGCGCAAGCGCATAAAGTGATCACGTAAACCAGCCGATGACAGGTCGTAAGCCCTGTAGGTGCCTTGATTTCCCGGTTCTCCTACAATAAATATTCCAACTTCGTCTCTATTGAGATAATTAAAAATCTGTTAAAAAATATCTTTGACTCCCGACAGGGAAAAAAATCCAATGTTTGCGCATATGCAATAATAAAAATATTCGATTACTTACACATTGGTACAAGTAGGTAAATAAGACAAAAAATGACCTTATAAGTCTGGCGCAATTCAGGGGTGACTTCTATGCGAAAAATGCATTGTCACCTCAGATATAAGAATTGTAGCTTTCATTATTTACAAAAAACCAATTCTCTCAATAGATGGCGTTCCAACAAAATAAATAAAAATAATAAGATTGTTGTTCATAATTTCACCCATAGATGGCTCTAGTAAAAATTCCTTATTTTCAAGCGAAAAGAATTTCAGTATTACAATATATAGAACTTTCAAAATTGAATTGATAGGGATCTCATTAAAAGGCATAATTGATGAACGTTGCGCAAGCGCATAAAGTGATCACGTAAACCAGCCGATGACAGGTCGTAAGCCCTGTAGGTGCCTTGATTTCCCGGTTCTCCTACAATAAATATTCCAACTTCGTCTCTATTGAGATAATTAAAAATCTGTTAAAAAATATCTTTGACTCCCGACAGGGAAAAAAATCCAATGTTTGCGCATATGCAATAATAAAAATATTCGATTAAATTTTATTATTATTTTAAAAATATAATAACAATAATTTTTGGGAAATTTGGGTGACAAAAATTATAATTTGGTGTATTATTTTATTCACATTGTGCTTTTGTAATTGTATTATTATTATTATTATATTTTTTCTCTAACTTATGCGTTTTTTAATTATCTACAGCTGAAAATGATGTCTGCCCCCAAGAAAAGATTAAGACCTTCCAACGTGGTAATTGAAGAAGCCGTACGAGAAGTCTTGGAGAAAAAAAATTCGATCAGAGCCACGGCTAAGTCCTTTCAGATATCTAAGTCATATCTGGCAGATATAATAAAAAAGGCTAAAGGTAATTGTGAAAATTATACTCATGCACCAAAAATTGGAAACAGGAAGATATTTTCAGTAGACCTAGAATATATGCTGAAAAATTATTTAAAGACAACATCGAAAATGTGTCATGGTTTGACGACTATCCAGGCAAGAGACCTGGCATATCAGTTTGCTCGGTCAAACAACATTGATGTGTCGAAATGGAAACCACAGAAGACGGCTTCAAAGCATTGGCTACGTGGATTTATGTCAAGACATAAAGAACTTTCGATTCGAAAGCCAGAGAATACTTCATTGTCCAGGGCTACTTCGTTTAACCGCCACAACATATCAATGTTTTTTGATAAATTGGAGCATTTATATCAAAACAAGAAATTCCAACCTCATATGATTTGGAATATAGACGAAACCGGATGCAGCACTGTAACAAATCCACCTAAAATAATTGCAACCCGTGGATCAAAACAGGTTGGTCAAATTACATCCGCCGAAAGGGGTAATTTAATCACTGTGGTTGGGTTTGTTAATGCCTCAGGTGGGACCATACCACCGGCTTTTGTCTTCCCGAGGGTTTACTTCAAAGAGGTCATGCTGTCAAAGGGACCAAAAGAATCTCTTGGTTTAGCAAACCCCAGTGGCTGGATAACGGAAGAATCGTTTATCGAAGCTATGAAGCACTTTTTGAAATTCGTCAAACCCACGGAGGAATCGCCATGTTTGATAATCATGGATAATCATTCATCTCATCTGTCATTGGGAGTGGTTATGATGGCTAGAGAAAATAATATTTCAATTTTGACCCTACCACCTCATTGCAGTCACCGTTTACAACCGTTAGATGTTAGCGTGTATGGACCATTTAAGGCCAGATATAAGGTTGCCATGAATAACTGGATGCTGTCTAATTCAGGTAAAACGGTTTCAATATATGAGGTCGCAGAATTTGCGAATGAAGCCTTCTTGACGGGATTTACACTAAGTAATATCGTAAATGGTTTTCACAAAACTGGAATTCATCCAATCAACAAAAATGTATTTACCGATGATGATTTTTTGCCATCATTTGTAACAGATAGAATCGACGAAACAGAAAATAATACAACTACTTGTGTGACATCACCAATCCCCAGCACATCATCATCAGAAAGGATAACAATTGATCCTAGTACATTAGAAGAACATACTTCACAACCAGTTGAACTATGTTCAGAAATACTACAAGAGAAAACCAATAATTTGAATGTGGTAATTACACCTGAAACAATAAGACCATTACCTAAGGCAGAAAAAAGAAAAAATGTACAAAAAAATCGTAAAAAATGCGTATCGTCAATTATAACAGATACTCCGGAGAAAGATAAACTGGTAGAGAAAAGCGTTAGTAAACAATCAAAGGCTAAAAAAAAGGCTGTTGAACCAAAAAAAAATTCCAAACGTAAGTACATTCGAATTCCATCAAACTGTTCTACTACTTCAGAAGAATCTTATATGTCAATACATAATTCAGATAACAGTGAAGACTCAATAGATTCTGATAAGTTATTTGAAATGTTACCAAAGAACATAAAAAAAAGAAAAAATGAAGTATCAACGGAAGAAAATAGCACATGTCCTTTGTGTAATAAAACATATGCGGCCAGCCAAGAAGATTGGTTGAAGTGCAAAGTCTGTCAAATATGGGCACATGAAACATGTGGTGTAAAAGGAGTACTAAACTTCTTTTGTAAAAAGTGTTTCTAAAAAACGTTTTTTTTTTACTAAATACTTATATCGTTTATTATAATATGTTTGTTTTTGCTGTTATTTTTTTATATTTTTATTTCTATTGTTCACTCTACCACTTATATTATGTTATTAATCTTAATATATATTTGTAATGTAGGTACATCTCATTAAAGATTATTAAAATGTTTCATTGCAAACTTTTTTAACTAAACATATTTTTTTCATACAACAAACAGTGTTATCATTACTATGTCCGATTCATGGAACCTTATGTCCGTTTCATGGAAACGATTCCATGAAACGGACAGATTTTATATATTTTTAAATTACATTTATATACATCAAAAAATATTTTGTTAATTTTTTCTCTGGTGCATATCAAGGCTTAAAACTACGTAATTTGAGAATATACAAATATTATTCACGGGGTGTAAAAAATAAATGAGTTCTTAGACATTTCTCAAAAATGTCCGATTCATGGACACCCTCCCCTACTTAACTTTAAATATATATTGAATATATCGTTGGACCACAGTGGATGGGAGTCGCACAGGAACGGGAGGAATGGAGAAGGAGAGGGGAGGCCTATGTCCTGCAGTGGGCAAACACAGGCTGATGATGATGATGATGATGATATCTTTGCTCAAATTTTGTATTCAAATTTTATTTTTATTGCTTATGTGTTTCTTTATATTTGGAAATAAAACAAAAACTTGTGAAATATCTCCGCTATGTTTCTTGTGAGATAATTCCTTTGCTCTGTGACAAGACCTTGGAAAGAACCGCCCTCGGCTGTTTAAGCATGCGCAGTAATGCCGCAATCCAACAATCCAAACAAAAATCGAGTTGTGGCACCTACACAATTAATATGTAAGCAATTACAATACACCAATTAATTTTGGTTATGTATGGTTAGTATGTAGTCATTGCGACTCGCGTGAGCCAGTTTCATTAAGTCGTTAAAATATTACTGCGCATGTCGGAAAAGCGCAAGCAAGAGGACGATTCTGTGTTATGTGTTTTCTGGTGAGATACTGTAATATCCCTCATGTCTTGCCAGATTTGACATGGAATAAAATCGAAAAAAACACAATGCCCATTTGAGACTTTTTACAGTGTTCCATTTTCATATTTGTAAAAAAAATCGCAAACGATTTTGCCTTTTTGTTCGGAATACGTAAAAACATCATTGTGTTGCTTATTCATAATACGCCCTTATATTTTACTAAAAATATGGGTAGGTACCTGTTCTTTTTCCTCGAAAAATAAATAGTTAATAAAAATAATAATAATGAACACTTCTTTGCCCCCTGCGCAAGTGGCGAGTTTATTGCCGTATGGCAATTTCTTTCAACTAACCATTGTTTCAAATTAAACAATCAACTAATAGTTGATAGTTTAATTTGTCCACCTATGACTTTCGTTACTATTTTTTTGAATAAATAAATAAATATTTATTGCAAGGACAAATAATATATTTAAAAGTGTATTTTTTTAATTTTAAAAACAAACAATACAATTCGTGGAATTTCGTTGCGTAATGCATTCACTACAAGAGCGCTTTTGGAGACGTTCACTCAACTTTTTGTAACATAATATTATGTATATCTCGGGTTCGAATCTCGCCACTACCGATTTTGTTCACATATAATAAAACAAACATTTATTATTAGTTCATATACTACCTATATGAGGATGTATAAAAAAATAATTGCTATTTGTGACTTTAAATTTTTCAATTTTACCCATAATTTATTGAATGAACGGGCCTATAATATGTATATGCACTTTAACGATATGCTTTTGTGTCTATGCCGACTGTTGGGCTAAGCTCTCCTCTTCCTTAAATCGTAGATCCTCCTGTTCTGTAACATGTTACATTGACCGTGTCTCTGCAGTTGGTTTTGTCTTTGCACGATCCAAAAATTCTTTTGTCTTCCTCTGGATCTAAGTCGAAGAAGATCCATGGAGATTGCTTGGTTTACCATGTGATCTGACGGTCTGCGTTCAACGTGCCCGTACCATCTCAACTGTCTTTCCTCTATCTTACTATGTACACCAGTAACGCCTAGGCTCACGAATGCATGAACTTTTTATTTAGTCCCGTAAGAACACTCGAGCTGCCCATATTAGCATACGAATTTCAGCAGTTTCCAGATGTAGGTACATTGTCTGTATATTGTACATTATATTCTTGATACAAAATATGCTTATTGAGATAAATACATGTACCTAGTCTTTAATTATAGACATAGGTTCCTATTTACATGAGGAACATCTCTCTATGGTGCGTTTAAATTAAGCTTTGAAAATAGTGTGTTGCTTTATAGTATTTTAAACATAGGTATTTTTTCACTCAGTTCTTTCCTAAACAAGTGTACAAACTTATCCAACAAAGAAAGACTAATACATGATAATGCAGAGATTATGCAACGTTTACATAATTAATTACTCATCTGCGTGAAATCAAATTTAGAACGAATGCAAAACATTTATACAATTTATCGCTATGTTAAAAATTATAATTCTTGAAAATTCATTAACCTAGCTTGGAAAAAATAATTGCGATAAACACGAATAACTTCATATTAAGTTGCACAACTATGTAACTTAGTAATACTTAATTAGGATTAAACATGAAACAAAGGTTCAAAGTTTTAACAAATAATTACGAAAATACTCAATGTTTTAGTTTAACAACAGGCCATATTAAACGATTTTTTATCGTTATTTAACACGTAATATTGATATAAAAAAATACAGTTTTCCACGGTTTTAAATAAAAAACACAGTATTTTTGCTCAACGCTAACGTGATATGGTTTTTTTTATATTAACATATCATTTGACAGAATATGTTGGTTTTTTTTTTCTCTCTTATCCAAACCTGCCACAGTACCTCAATAATAAATTCATTTATTTATCCAATCATGGACTTCCACTCCGATATGCTGAACGTTCAACACTATCCATACCCATACTTAATACATAATTTCTCAGATCTTCGTTCGAATTAAGATTATAAAATAGTCTAACGCGACGTCCTATGTACGTAGGTCGTCTAACTCACTCTGCATTTTCAAGAAAAAACTATAGAAGGAATATTTATCCCTGAACAGCAGATCCAGATTTCTCCTTGTCCTTACTCTATCCTTTATTTGCTTTTAATAATAATAATAATAATTAACACTTCCTTGCACCCTGCGCAAGTGGCAAGTTTATTGCCAAATGGCAATTTCTTCCAACCAACCAGTGTTTCCAGCCCAGAGAAGCAATATTAGCGTGAGAAATGAATTTAAATAAATTTCTCCTCTGCTGGGAATCGAACCCAGGACGCCCGCACAGAAACCAAACGGCTTACGAACTGTGCCACGGCGGTCGGCACAGTTCGTAAGCCGTTTAAATATATTTATTTATTTTTTTTTAATAAAAAAAAATCAATATGTCCTTGTTAAAAAAGTACATATACATCTTCCTACATTCCTTAAATTAAACATAAATGCATGTGCTATAGGTGAACGAAATCGGTCGAGGCAGGATTTGAACTCTCGACCACTGGATTACTAGCCCAGTGCGCTAACCGCTCTGCCATCGACCCATCTAAATCTTATTTTTTGTTTATCCTTATTGTTAACTCATGGCCGATATTTCAATGGACAATCAAAAATGGAGTTAATTGTCAATCAACTGATCGTCGATTAGATTCGTAATTGCCAATTTAGAAAACTGGTTATTTCAATACACAATTAAGAAAAAATCAACTAATCGTCGATCAATGTTTTTAACACGTGTAATACCGTCTTATGCTCTATGGTATTCGTTGTTTACAGCTGTTTGCATCCATTATTTTGTGTTGTGACAACTGCGGGACGCTAACATAATAGTCGACATATTTGTCAGAATTTTTATTTTTTTTTTCTGTTATACAATTACATAAATTTACAAAGATAATAATTAATCTATGTATTGTAATACAGAATTTGTCTTATCTCAATTTTTAAAATGTTTTTTTTGTGAAATATTTATTACGTCATGGCCGGCCCGTCAATACACAGATGTTTCTAATGTTTATTTTTTTTTTTTGTAATTTATGTATAAAATAAAATGTAAAGCAAACTATACAGTCAGTTGGTCACTGATACAGAATTCGTATTATCTCAATTTGTAAAATGTCCATTATCCTAATGTTTAATTCAATAAAATTAGATGTTCAAAAGAATGTTTCTTTTCATTTACCTTTAAGACCCTGAAAAATTTGTAGGTTTGTGCAGCTTTGGTTTCAGTGAAACATGCTGAAAAGGTGTCTTGAAATCTAAACTGTTATAATAAAATAACATATTGTTTAGAAACAACCATTTATTTATTTAATACAATATAGATAATAAACAAACAAAACCATATATCACAAAACGTACAAAGGTTATGTTCACAATTGACAGTTCTTTGCTAACAAAAAACACAATTAACTCGCTTGATTGCCGAAAAACGGCCAATCAATTTTTGACAGTTCGTAATTGACGATCAACGTTGATTTTGTAATGAAATAACGCCAAACTCCGATTAACCATAGAGATGCCGAAAACCATAGAGAAAATCGACAATCAAGCATCTAATTGTACATTGAAATATTGGCCATCAGTGTAATATATATTATCTTTGTTTTTTTTTCCTTTCATTCTTTTGATGATATACATACACAATTTTTTCATACTTTGCTGTCTAGTTTGGTTGGAAGAAAATGCCTAATGACAATAAGCCCGGCAATGTACAAAATATATATTTATATTATGTACAGAATGATAAATAAATATCTTTTTATTTATTTTGGATATCCAACTGTACAGTAGAATATAATGACATAGTATAAGATTAAGAACAATGGAAAAAACAGTAATGATGGACTACAGTACATAATAACAGGACATCATATCAAGTGATTTTAAAGTTTAACGTACAATTTTTAACCACTGAGAAAAACAAAATTATAGGATCATACTTGAAACATATGTACAAGGAACAGTACAAAGAATATTATATTCATGTATACAGAATTCATTTATTGGCATTGAATTTCAATAAATCAATTTTTTATGTAGAATTATGGAAAGGAGAATGCTGGTTCATTCGTTGAAAGGTAAGAGAACCAATTTGAAAATAAGGGAAAAAAGAATATTCCAAAGAGTTTCAAACCAGAAGTGCAGCTGGGTATGTCGTCCGAGGCACAAACTCCAGATGGACTAAAATAATCTAGATTGGCTAACCTAGAATGGGCGGAAGAAGTGTTTGAAGACATCAGGTAAGGTGGTCCGATGACATAAGAGGATGACTGAAAGCGGTTGGACCCGGTCTGTCCAGGATAGGGAGCCGTAGAGATCGGGAAAAGATCTACATATTTATATTTTATCCATTTCTAAACATATGTGCAGACTGACTTGATGACGATGATGAAATATATAATTCCTTTCAAGTTCGCTTCAAGCGGCCGGTTTTATTGCTAAAATAATGATAAAACAGGCAGTAAATTAACTTTTTTATTCAATTGACATGTTGGAATTTTCGTTGCATAAAATAATTTACTAATTAGATTGCCAACACGAAGGTTAACTAACGACAAATTTAAATTAGGAAATGGGTTCTTTCAGTCACGAAAAAGCTATAACATATTTATCAAGTAATAATGCTACTGTATTGTAAACAGTTTTGGTGTAAATTTTAACAGGTAGGTATATAATTTTTTTTACAGGTTATTACTATAATATTAAGCATATCTGCTTCGTTGTTTTCAAGCTCTTTTACAATAGGTTAAACCGGGTAAAGAAAAAACCGGGTACGCGTCGGATTATAGTCAACTTGCAAATAGAAATAACACCGTAGTGTTTTTTTTTTATTTCTATTTATTTTATTTTTATTTAAAATATATAGAAGATGTTACAGCTCAATTACATGCTATAAGATAATTATATGTGTACATTTAAATGTGTGTATGTGAATTATTCACCAATGTTAAGCTCCGTAAAGTGTTGTACTTCGGCCATATTCTGAGAGGTGAAAAATATGCCATCCTTCAGCTCGTCATGATTGAGGGTCGTAGAGGAATCGGAAGAAGGCAGCTATCCTGGTTGCGAAACATCCGCGAATGGACCGGTATAAGAACTGTGGAGGAGCTGTTTCGCACTGTACAGGACAGGGAGGCTTTCTCTATGGTAGTGGTCAACGTCGGGGAGACCTGATATGACACAAGAAGAAGATGTGTGTTATGTGAGGTAACAATAATAATAATGATGAACACTTCCTTGCACCCTGCGCAAGTGGCTAATTTATTTCCGTATGGCAATTTCTTCCAACTAACCAGTGTTTCCAGCCCAGGAAGCAATATTTGCATGAGAAATGAATTTAAATAAATTTCTCATCTGCTAGGAATCGAACCCAGAACAATGGAAACCTCATAAACTTTATATAAACCATGTTTACTTTTATAATTGAACAGGCCTTTTCAAGGTAAAATGATTGTCCTTTTAAGAGAAATACAAATCTTGTTAAATTTGTACCCTAATTAAATGATCCATTTTTAATTGCACATTTTAAGAAAACTCAAAATTACCCCTTCTAAAGAAAATAATTTATATGAAAAAAAAAACGGGTGGGTTGTGGCCAACGCTATACTCCTCACTACCAAGTCGCAAGTCATTCCACAGATTATCACAGAGTAATTTTGCATGAAATATTTTCAACATTTTTATAAAATGAGTTTTTTTACAATATTTCCTAATTTAATTATTTTTTTAGAAAAACTTGATATTTCTTCAACGCCATTTTATAAAAGTGATGTGACTTCTTACCAATTTGAAAATAAAAAATTCAATTATTTAGTTTTATGAGCTTGAGGTTACACATATTTGATAGTTAAAAAAATTGAGAAGCAATATTCAGATATCCTTCAAAATATGGGGTCTAAGCGAGTATTAGATATACATATTTACAAAATTTGAAAAGAATGGAACAAGTACTTTAGTCTATAATCGATAAAGTAAAATAAACACGCCGTACATAGCACACACACACAGATACATTGTGATGAAACTTTCTTAAAAATTGCTAAATCACAACTCCCCACTATATCCCTTTGGGTTAGTGAGGAGTAAAAATAATTTTCCTTCAATAAATAAACTCCTTGACCGCCTTAATAAGTAAACTAAACATTCATTAGATATTGTACAATTTATTAAAATTGTTGCGTATTCAATAAAATTATACCTTTACCCTTGACGTGTCCAGATTTTACCTATACACAGAACCGGATCAATGATAGGTGAAATCTGGGGCGCCAAATGGAACGAAAAATGAAGAATTTGAAAAACATCTAACTCCGAAAATGAATAAAAAACTTAAGGTTCCTCTAGGTTTCTAAACAAAAAACTATACAATTTATAAAACATTGATGATCGATTTTCTCAGAAAGGGGGGCGACTTTTAATCTGGGCACACCAGGCAGCGAAAAATCCAGAGCCGGTTCTGACTATATGTACGTATTGTTGCTAATTGTATACTAGACAATGGTGAGAAAATGCATGGTGTTAAACTGTCTATCTATCGATAGCAATTAAAATTGAGAATTTTATAAAGGTCTATGGAAAGACAAATCCTGGGGATAAGTCTTAGAGACAAGATGAAGTCAGACTCCGTTCCGAGCCTCTTGACATTATTGACCCCATTGCCAGTCTCAAATGACAGTGGGCAGGTCACGTGGCAATACAGGTAGGCACCATGAATTCTAAAATATAAACCTTGGGAAGATAAAAGAGGAATTGGTCGACCCCATGGGCTGACGAAATAGTTAAAATCGTGGAAAATAATTAGTACAACAGGGACACCCAGGATAGATAAGGGTGGAAAAGGTTGCAAAAGGCCTACATCCAGCAGAGAGAGATGGCAGAAAAAAAGAAGAAAAAGAATATCAGCTAATTTAATCTGCAAACCTTAATCAACACAGAAATAATACGATCATTTTAAAACTTGAATCCTTACTTAGTACATATAATATATATATTATATAATAAAAATATATAAGTATGGTATGCATGCGCTCCCAACACTGAAAAAAATATTATGACAACCTACATACTAGCTAGCTACATACCTGTGTTTTAGCCAAACTTTTGTTATCAGTAATACAGGTTTATCTATATATGACTATACTGATTGGCTGTTTCGCTAGTACCTACATAAAATAGACCATTAGAATTTTCGTGTTACCAATAAAAACATAATCAATATCATGGTAACCAGTATTATCATTTTTGTTATTATTTTAGCAAATCGGAATCTAATTAAAACCACAAAAAAATACAACAGCAGCACAATATCAGCATAATGGCAACATTCAGAATGCACGGTGAATCTCATTGCTGAACTATGATGATACAGGTGTCTCAAAAGGAAGTTTATATTTAGTGGATCGATATAATAAAGCCGTGTATCGAAAAAATGTTTATTAATTATTGTTCGGTAAATGTGGCAACACTCCAACCCTATTCCTCTCCTAAAATATTGCTACCTACATATTATGACAGTCAGCTGTACGATACAAACTAGTAGGTATACATCGTCTTCTACAACTCGTCGTATACGTCACACACAGTTGAAGTAGAAAATTTAGTTTCGATATACGATCGAAATATACATATTTTGTGTTGTGGCAGCCCATCTCTATGACCACAAAATGCCTCGATTCGTATTGGCGCCGAGCCCGCTCTCCCACTCTCATTCAGCCCTTACCAGCCCAGCTCGCAGGACGTTTGCCGTGAACGCTTCCTCAACATCAATCCGCGATTATTAAATATTTAAATAGTCTTTAAAAGAATGTACAAAAATTAGTCACAATAAATTATATATTCAGTAAGTGATCTTTTATTATGAATAATCAGTTGCTACCCAAGTATATCATATTGGTAAGGAAGTATTTTATATTATCTTTTATTTCACTGAACACGCAAATATATCCTTCCGATATATTCCATTCTAATATAACTAATTAATTAATATATAATTCAACCTAAATACATCCTGCCAAATTGGTGACCCCGACGTGATCTGAACACGCAACCTTCTGATTGCGTGTTCAGATCATTTCGTATCAACTAAAAATTACGCGCCGTGCGCCCTCCTCAAATACCCAATCCGTGATTGGAAGTGGTGTCTTACATCAATAGTGAGTGTTGTGATAATAGAGAACAGTGAGTGCCTTCCGTGAAGAACTCCAGAAGAAGGAAGAAATTCGCCACCAGATAGGTGCAATATTCCCTTCTCTCTGTATCCAACTATTATTAAAGTACACAATTTGGGAATTTATTTCTTAAAAATAATATTGTCCAAATGTAGACCCTCGCATTCGTAGCACTCATTTAATCGAACAGTAAAATTACTTATTGACGGCTCTGCAGGTGGACTCAGTGATGGCTACCATTTCGTGACGGATATTATCTTTCAAATGCGCCAGGGAAGTCGGTTTACTGGCGTAAACTTTAAATTTAAGATAACCCCATAGAAAAAAGTCCATAGGGGTTAAATCAGGACTGCGTGGAGGCCAATTTATGTCACCTCTCCTGGAGATCAATGTGCCTGGGAAAATTTCACGAACTCGTGACAGAGATGTATTGGACGTATGTGACGTTGCTTTGTCCTGCTGGAACCATGTTTTTTGGTTATAGCCAGGAAAGTTTTGCAGTTCAGGCACCAAGAAGTCGTCTAACATCTCCACATAACGCTCTGAATACACATATAAACTTTCTTTTGAGACACGTTGTATTTTCGATCACCCGGAACTTAAGGAACACCCGAAAACGATGATAATAGGAAAGAGTGGAGGCACTATTCTAAGCCGGTGCCTTACATCAAGTGTCTTCACTATAAAAATATGTAAATGATGTGTTATTATTCCATTTTGTAATCCTTAGTCACTATTTATGGGTTTCTTTTCCGCTAAGAAGCAATATGGGAATCGTCATTTTCGTAATTCTAAGCCATAAACATCGTTTTCTTCAAATTATATTTTTTTTGTGTTTTATTACGAAATACCGCATGTGTAGAGTTATTTTTACCGCAATATCGGTATCACCGGAATCAGTAATGTTTATAATATATTATGACTGCGTCATCCGACTTACAATTATTCAATCGCCAACCAAAGTAGCTTAGTGATGAGTTATTTATTTTATCTAGGCACCGCAGTCCTAGATTTTCTTTCGTTCGTCAGCCCTCCTTCATCCAGTAATGTAGGCCACTCCCTGAGACCTCCACAGCTCTCTATCCTGGGCATATCGCATCCAACAGCGCCACCAGCCACTCGTCTATATATCATCAGACCACCTTGTTTGATTTATATTGTAAAAAAATATTGATTAAAAATATTTCTCGCTTAATTCTTGTTTCTATGTATAGCCCTAAGGGTCGATAGAATGACGGGAGTTATTTGAAAATAATCTAAGAAAAAGTTGAGGTTTTGTAAGCAGTATTCTCGCAGTATGGAACCTTATCTTTTTCTTACATTTTTCTCAAATAACTCTTGTAATACGACCATAAGTGTTCACAATTCTCCTCTAGTAAGTTTCGCAATATACCTGAACATTGCTTACCTAATGTTTTTCAAATACAAGACAGCAAATTCAAAAGCGTTGTCATCCCACCATAAGAGTACATCATTTGTCACTAGAGTTGTTAGGCTGTATACTCATATGACTGTTTTAGAACTGTCACCAAACGTACGTTATGTCATAATGATTAATATACAAAAGATACAAATGGAAAAATTAACGATGATGACATAGTACGTAAGTGGGTATTGTATGAAATGGATCAGACCTATGTTAGCTAATAGCAATGTTCTTGTTTTCTCATATTTCTCATGGAACTATGTAATGAGGTTCAGATAACATATGACCCAGTATTAAAAACATCAACACGGTATATTATAACATGCATGTAATCAATCAGTTACTTCTGGCATCTTTCGTTTTCTCTTACAAATAACATAAAAATGACGTTAAAAATGACATATTATTATTGCTGTTATGTCAATAACTCGCGATATCCGCATTAAGATAATTACTAACGAAATATGTTCACTTTTGTTGACATCTCAACCATCATACATTAATTTAATACCATTTCTTGATAATTTTTTACTTTGCAATGTATATGAAATATTTTTACTGATGTATTTAATTAATTTTACGAAATGTGAACAATGATAACAATGTTATTTAAATACAAAGAACACCAAGATACCTTCACTGAAAAACTAAAGATTTGGATTTTTCTCAGATTTTGCCAGCATATCAAGAGCTCGCGGGTCACAGACCGATGAAATACATAGAAACGCATTTTGTGAAGGGTGAACATCTACCTTAGCGCAAATTTTCTCAGCGTAGTTATTCTCTACTTAAATAGGGACATCTCTGTATTTCATTGGGAATAATTTATGGTTAAATGTCTATAAAGAAAAAAAATATTTTTCATCTATTATGACAATTGTGCGACTCCATAAATAATTATATATTTAGAATAATTCCATTTTATATTTAAATTTAAATTAAACAATATGTTTTTGATTCTACATACAAACATGTAGGCACATACATATTTTTGAATCTACATTGTGTGTATGAAATAAAAAAAAAGTTTTATTGTTATTTTATTCCATAAATAACGTCTTCATATTTTCTATCATTCCAAACCTATTATCAAACACACCTCAATATTTTACATTAACCTAAGATATAATGCTGTGTACTTTTTATTGATAAAACATTCATTAGGTAATGATATAAAATAACCATATCTGAGTACAGCTTTTCTTAGGTACACTAGCAGAGATTTGTTGAAAACTAGGCTAAAACGCTTGAAGATAAACTATTAGCTAGCGAACGTATATATCTCTGAATTGAAAGATTAATATTTTATCATCTATAAATGACTTCGTTAACTATCCTTTCAATTGTAAACATTTCATTATATTTACATCAATAAAATATTGATATCTGCTGACCAAAATATATTTGCACAAAGTTGACTTATAGATTAGGTGAAAAAAATAATAAAATATGAAAATATATATATTTTTTCAGAGCAATCGAATAGAATAAACAGTGTCTAGAGGACTCATTACCATGATATATATGACATGGAAATATGATATTTTTTGTAACTTTGGTTGATTGAATCAATTATGTGTCAAATATATTTAAAGAGTAAACCAAACAACTTTCATAACTCAGTTTTTTTAACTCTGACTCCACTTCAAGGGCGATGCAAATATATTTTTTATTTTCATAACTGTATATAGCTGCTAAGCGGGGAATCATTAGTGTTACAATTTCTGATAACTTTTTGATTTTTTAATAATTTTCTTGACAGTTGGGAATGCCATATTTAATTATTTTCATTCATTTTTACTTTCATAATATATTATAATTAATTAAGAGCGTTTTTGAACATGCGTCCAACTTCTAGAGTAAATAACAGGTACTATGTCAAATATATATTTAACACGCACCCAATAACAAGTTGCCACAATCTGGAGACTTACGATGTTTATCGTCTCACAGATCCAGACTGAAAACACAATTAAAACTATGTCTCCACCGGGAATCGACCCCGGGATTTAGGCTCAGAATAATAATATTCAACCAACTGAGCCACGAAGGCCGACAATTTAAGTTGTAACGTTGCTGAAAATTGAGACGAATATATTCGACAACATTATAAATTAGCTAAAACAATATTGTGCTTGTAAATCCGTAGGTATTTAATTATCAATGTATTTATTTCAAATTATTGATTTTTTGTTTTTTTTTCAGATTTCTTAATAAACTTTTAAGAACTGCTTAAGTTCCACTATATTTCTCTTTAAATATTAATTCTACAGACGGGACTTCTTACGTAGAATTATTAAATTGCTAAGTTTTGTAGTTTGTTTTCAATAACTACATAATACATAAATATACTTATGAAAGAAGTGGCCACATTATTTATGTCAACAACCATTATTTACATTTTCTTCTTAGTCTAATCCCGTCCAATCCGGCATGTCGCCCAGCTCCCCCAGAAGTGGAGCTGGGCGACATGCCCTGCCCAGCTCCACTTCTGGGGGACAAGTCTGGTCCAACCGGCGAAATCAAAACCCTCACGATTACCCATATCATGGATATAATTATTATATGGAGTTCTATAATATCTTTAGATGTCATAGAACTCCATATGATAATTATATCCATGATATTGGTAATCAGTGGGGCAAGTCTGGTACAACCGGCGAAATCAAAACCCCAGTGATTACCTTTATCATGGATATAATTATCATATGGAGTTCTATGACATTTAAAGATATTATAGAACTCCATATAATAATTATATCCATGATATGACCCAGTGAGGGTTTTGATTTCGCCGATTGGACCAGACTTGCCCCCCAGGTGGGTTTTGATTTCGCCGGTTGAATCAGACTTGCCCCCCTGGACGAAGGCCTCATCCATCTCCTTCAAGCCACTCTATCTCTAAGCATCCAGTTGACACCAGAATGATGGTTGATGTCATCCCTCCATCTCTTTGTGGCAGTCTCCCAACACCTCTGGTTGTCGTTCGCGGTCTCCAAGCCAACATTATTATTCAAAAGCATTTTTTTATTTCAATTTGCATTTTATTTCATATGACACTATGACAACTTTCGTTTGATAATATGTTCACAAATTGTTCGTAATAAAAAATTGCAAATCAGACTATGTTACCAGACTATGTCATGCTAAGTTGATAAAAAAAAACTTAACCAGTTATAAATGCATATTATAAATGGTATTTGCATTTCGTAAGCATATTTAAATATAATTAACAATATTTATTAAGATATATCTATAATAAAAAGTAAAGACTTTTTGATTCTACATTAATTTAATTGAGCGCGATAGGCCTATTTCGCCTTGTTAGGGCATTAACTAGCTTAATTAAATTAATGTAGAATAAGTCCTATCGCGCTCAATTAAATTAATGTAGAATCAAAAAGTCTTTACTTTTTATTATAGATATAACTTATAATGGAATTCTACCAAATAAAAACTTCATCGATAATTTATTAAGATGTTTATAAATGATCAATATTGACGGTATTTAAGGTGTAGAACTCCATTATACTATGTATTTTTAAATCAAAAGAAATTGATTGTGACCTAACCTAACCTTAGATTATAAGGGCGAAACGGGCATCCTTATACAGAAAAAAATATAACGAGAAACTCAAACAATTTGTTTTAATTTAAAATACCTAGTATTTATCAAGACATTTACAAACTTAATTTGAACTTATTTAGTTGAGGTCCTGTAAGCAGTATTCTCGCAGTACCTTTACCTTACCTTTTTCTTACATTTTTCTCAAATAACTCTTGTAATACGACCCTTAGCAACATTAAACTAATGTGCAATGAACGCCATGAAATTAAATCAAACATATTATTTTTCAATGAGACTTATGTAAGCTCTAGCATGAGGGTGTACAAATTAAACTGCAAGTGATTGAGATATTTATTAAAACAAATTAGTAACTGAATATATATTTAAGTTTAATTTTATCTTGCTTCCCGTGTATCAAAAAGGTACTTTGTCAAACATTTATTTAACGCGCACCCAATAACAAGTTGCCACATTCTGGAGACTTTATCGTCTCACAGGTCCAGACTGAAAACACAATTAAATACAGGGTCTCCACCGGGAATCGAACCCGGTAACCTTGAATCAGCAGTCAGATACCCAACCAACTGAGCCACGAAAATCGACCATGTGTATACTTTAAATAGTCATTGAGATGGTTATGGCTCTTGGGAATAATGAATGAAGAACGCCTGACGAAGAAAATATTCAAAGCTGACAAGAACGGAATAAGAGGTCGGAGGAGCCCAAGAAAAGGATTTCTCAACCATGTGAACGATATTCTGAAAGACAAACGAACATAAATGATGACGATGCGATAAAAATGTGTCTAGATAGAAAAATGTGATGATCGGTTCTCTATACCTGCCCCATACGGAACATGGCGCGATGGTATATATGTATACACTTTTATTAGTCCCATTGTGTTCCTTACCTGTCTGATCTACTTCGTTTATACCGGTTTCACAGTATTGCAAATATTACTGTATAACAGCTTGAAATATACTCGTACCGACCGAAATCAACTTTGAACATATTATATTCGTTTAATTTTTCATGAAATCGTCTTCCTGAATAGTGCACGAAAAAAGCGTGTAAAGGAAGCGATTATGTTGTATTAACGTTGGTACGCAACCAAGAAAAACAATTAACAATTTTAAAATGTTTAATATTATAATGTTATCGTGCTTTGTGTACCAAGTAATTATTATATTTTTAATAGCCATATAATGCATTTATAATATTTTTCCTGCGTGTTTTGTGTTTATATTGATTGATTTACATTATTAAGCGATTGCAAACGAAAGAACATGTTCTATGCGAAATAATGTCAAAAATAACTGTCTCCGCCAACGACTACCTACTGTGCGTAAACATTAAACATTAACGCAACAATTGAAAAATTATATTTTATTTATTTAGTTGTTTATTTTTATTTTGTTTCATGTTACAAAAATTAAAACGTATATTTACTAAGCAATATTACATATACAAACACAAATATTCCTACAAAAGCATTGCCCGAGTGTAGGTTTACAAACTAAAAAAATATTTTTTATTCCTAACTAAATATATACGTAGGTAGTTCAGAAAATATTATTGTTGTAAAATAAAGTAACAAAAAAAACGCTGAGGCATAAATAGCAAGCCATTTGGCTTCGGTCCAGGAGTCCTTAGTTCAATTCCCAGACGAGAAATCAGAAATTTATACAACTTTATTTCACTAAACCTTATAATACACTACAGCTCACTTTACCAATATCGGATGCGCTGTCAAAATTGACATACAACCACGTAAATAATGTGTTGAAAAATACTTATAATTCATTTGATCAAATGCGAATACATAAAAGAAAGAAATTAGATGGCAGAGCGGTTAGCGCGCTGGGTTAGCAATTCATTGCTCACGAGTTCGAATCCTGTCTCGAACGATTTCGTTCACCTATAGCACAAGCTTATTTTAGGGAACGTAGGAACATTAGAGGCCGACCAAGAAAGAGCTACATAGACCAGGTGATCGACGACATGTGCTGTAGTTGCTACGTGGAGATGAAGAGGCTGGCAGAGGACAGGGCGGAGTGAAGAAGAAGATAGGCACCCATAGCTGTTGCAAACTAATCCCAGGATTGAAACTGATAAGAAGGAACATTTATATTTATGTATGTACATGTTTAACAAGGACATTTTCATTTTTTAATTATTTTTTTTTATATATTATATATCATAAATAAGATAGTGAAAAACCCCGTAGGTTGATAAACTATGTTAATTAGTTAATAGGGGCTATGTGTATTGAAACGAAAATTGATTATTTTGTACCTCATGGAGTAATAGATTATTAAATTTAGCGAAAATCGTTATCAATATCACATACGTTTCCAGTTATTTTAGGTCAATGGGTATAAAATAAGTGCGACACAATTTTTGCATATATAACCAGAGACCAAGAATCAATGAGGAAATTCGCAAATTGAGAGGGCAACCATTTATCACTAATAATATAAGCTTGGATTGGACAGGACGTCAGATCGGGAGAAGAAAAAGCCATAAAACGCTTCCAGTAAAATAAGTATGTGGACAGGAGACCTCTGGGATTGCCAAAGATTGGTTGAATATTTGTGATGACAGGGAATCTGTTGCTGCTGACAGGAAGGCGTGGAAATCAGTTTTTAAGGAGGCTAATAAAGCCGGTACTGACGTATGTAGAATAGGTAAGTAGAATGCTGTATAGTCTCCCAGTAACACAGAGAGCCATGGAAAGGAGAATGCTGGGTATTTCGTTAAGAGACAGAAAAAATAACTTGTGGATAAGAGAGAAAACCAAAGTAACCGACGTTGTCCAAAAGGTTGCAAACCAGAAGTGGAGCTGGATAGGGCATATCGCCCGAACCACGGACTCCAGATGGACCAAAAAGTGTTGGAATGGCGACCTAAAACGGGCAAGAGAAGTGTTGGTAGGCCTCTAACCAGGTTGTCTGACGATATCAGAAGAGTGGCTGGAGGCGGATGGATGCGGTCTGCCCAGGATAGGGAGCTGTGGAGGTCTCAGGGGGAGGCCTATGTCCATTACTGGACGAAAGAGGGCTGACGAAGAAGAAGAGTTGTTCGGCCATCGAAAGAATGTAGTGATTTTTGCTCATCTGAGCAGGAAATACTTTTTAGTAAGAAGAAATTGCCAAAAAACAATCAACTCAATATTTGGTAAATTTGTAATGAGCCCCCATATTTTTTTTTGTATCCCAGTGTACCTACTGTATACACTTTTTTACACTCTGTGACATATTTCTCCTAAACACTTAAAACATACCAATATCCCGTCTACTGGAAATTGAATTGACACTGGCACGTTCGGCATAGAAGACAAACAAATTATTACTCAAATTATTAAGTCCACTATAATATTATCAAATATAATTTTTCAGATTATAATAAAAGAATTAATATGATTTTTCGTTATATTCACAAACGCGACTCCCATTCACTGGGGGGGGGGGGGCAAATCTGGTCCAACCGGCGAAATCAAAACCCTCATGATTACCAATATCATGAATATAATATCATATGGAGTTCTATGACATCTAAAGATATTATAGAACACTATGAAATGGGTAATCGTGAGGGTTTTGATTTCGCCGGTTGGACAAGACTTGCCCCCTAAATGATGCTCGTCATTAAGCGATTCAGATGATAGGAAGTCACGTTTGCGAACCAAATTAAATAATACGTAAAATTATATTTGTTTTCATCGAGTTATTTTATTTTATTTTATTTTAATGTAGCTTCTCGGGCAACTAACACGTGCTATGTCAAATAATTATTTAACACGAACCCAAAAACAAATTGCCACATTCTGGAGACTTACAAAATTTATCATCTCACAGATCCAGACTGAAAACACAATTAAAAAATGTGTCTCCACCGGGAATTGACCCCGGGACCCTTAAAATAGAACATTGAAATAAAACTTTTCAACTAGAATTATGAAAAAAATATGTATTTTTACGTTCTAGTCAATCGTAGAACGTACAATTATATATTTTTTTTTTTAAAATTCCAGTTGATTATGGAGTTCAGCCATGATGTGACAGTTTCAAACACTGAAAGCAATGATTGAAACCACAAATTTTATTTTCTGGTTAGTTATTTTTTTGTAGTACATATTCATTACTTTTTAATCAGGTTTCTGTATTATTTACAACTGTTCAATTAGTTAGTAAGACTCATAAAGGCTACAATGAGTAACACAAAATGCAGAGTTAAGATAGGAGGAGAACTCACAGATGAGTTTATTATATCTCAAGGTCTCAAACAAGGCGATGGCCTGGCCCCCACACTTTTCAACCTGAGTCTAGAATATGCCATTAGAAAGACATACCACAGCAATACACACCCCATCATATATTTCCAAAGCAGCCAGATTGTCGGTTATGCAGACGATCTCAACATAATGGGGAGATCCCTAGTAGCTGTACAAGAAGTATTTGAACCCTTGGAGATAGCCGCCAAGGAAGTTGGACTCGAAATTAATGAAAATAAAACTAAAATCATGAAACAATATAGAAGAGCCAACTCCCCACAAGGCACTGTTAGGTTTAAGGACAAATATGATTTTGAGGCAGTAGATGAATTCACCTACTTGGGTTCGGCCATAACAAAAGAAAACGAGGACCACGTAGACATTAAGAGAAGAATTAAAACAGGGAACAAAACATTCTTCTCCTTACTCTCGGTGCTTAAGTCAAGAAACGTCCACAGAAAAACAAAAATTAACCTGTACAAAACAATAATTAGAACAGTGGTAGTATATGGATGCGAAGCATGGACACTGACTTCAAAATCTGCAGAAATTTTAGATGCCTTCGAGAGAAGGGTCCTACGTAGGATCTTGGGCCCCGTGAATGACGGCGAAGCCTGGAGAATCCGATACAACGACGAGCTGTATAACATCTACAAAGCTCCCAGGCTATCTGTTCATGTCAGGCTGAGCAGAATGAGGTGGGCTGGACATGTACAGAGAATGCCGTCCTCGCGGGTACCTAAAAGGATTTTGGAAGGACACCCAGGCGGAAGAAGAAAGGTGGGCAGGCCAAGGCTACGATGGGAGGATGAAGTTGGGAAGGACGCATTCCAGTTGCTGCAAATACAAAATTGGAGGACCGCGGCGGATGATAGGAGGAGTTGGAGGCGAGGATTGATGGAGGCCAAAGCTCGATTTGGGCTGTAGAGCCATCGAGAAAGTTCAATTATTTCTCGATCGAAACCAAAGAAAATATATTGTACATAAATTATCAACCTTTTTGTACCATACTTCGACCAAGAATATCTCTCTTGAAATGTTTCTAAATTAAAACTTACATAATATGTATGATTAGGGATATAAAGAATTTTTCCACCAACATTCTAACTGAAGAGTAGGTACACACATAAAACACATCGCTATGTAGATTATGTTAACGCACGAGACCCCAAAAACCTTTTATCACGAAAAAAAAATATATTTATTGAAAGAGAAAAACAAGTATAATTTAATATCGTCAAAGTGAAATCGATGCCTGTATAAACCACTTGTAACTGGAACCTCATTTTTTACAATACAAAAGATTCACACTTATGATAGACAACAATGACAACACTACTAATTAACTGATATTATTCCATAATTTTTAAATAAAAAAATACTATTCCTTACCTACATTTGCAGTGCTACTCATAAAGTAGAATAAAATAAGATTCGGACTAAAGAAATATTTTGGATTAAAATTAATTTTAATTATATTAATTTATACAAAAATCAACGACATATCATACTAAATGTGGTCGTACCACATTTTTATGATTGAATGTAAATTAAGGTTAAAATTAAGTTATGATCAGATTTAAACATTTTAAGATTGTGTCATGAGTTGCTCTACTGAATCAAAATATGACAGTGTTAAAAAACTCTTGCTTTTGTATAAACAAAGTAAGTATACAAAACTGGATATTATGCCAAAAAGCAACTAACCAAAAATCATAATCATTAATTAAAATTTAATTAAGTAAAAAAAATATTATAAAATAAATATTTACAAAACAGATTTTACTCCCTGACCAATCAGCGAGCTTATTATCAAATAGCAATTTCTTCGTCATAATTATCGTGAAAAAATATTTTTTAAATATCAGTCGTGCCCACTTCACGTAGAGAGCCGTGGATGTCACACCGGGAGTGCTGAAATGGATCGATGCAGCATCATTCGGCAAAGGTGCCGTCTTCCTGGATCGTAGCAGATGCTGAGTTTGGAAAGTGGTCCAAACACTGTTGAGTCGCACTGGTCCCTGGAGCTACGGCCTGCTTCTGCTGGAGACTAGTCCTGCCACCGTTCACTGATGACGCAGCCACTCACGGCATCTGCTGGCTTCTGGGATCTGAGGATACGCAAACATTTTTTGCGTATATGCAACTATAAAAATATTCCACATTGGCACACGCAAGTAACCAAGCCAAACATTAACTAATAATCCTGGCGCAGTTCACTGATGCTTTCATTGTCTACAAACCAATTTCTAAATAGATGGCGTTACTAAAAGGTTTCTTCGTTACTTCATAGATGGCGATAGCATTTTTTTAGCTTATTTTCAAACGAACAGATTTTCACAATTGAAATGTATAGAACTTTCAAAAAATGGATTGATAGGGAACACAATAGGAAAGCATAATTGGTGAACGTTGCGCAAACGCATAAAGTGATCACGCAAACCAGCCGATGACTAGTTTTAAGCCCCGTAGGTGCCTTGAGTTCCTAGATCTCCTATGATAATATTTAATAATGTATTTTAATCATGAAAATCTGTTCGTTTGAAAATAAGCTGAAAAAACAATATTACATTTTTGTTACGCCATCTATTTAGAAATTGGTTTGTTATATGTATAAGGACTGTTTATATGCGTAACTTATATTATATGGACTATTTATATGCGTAACTTATATTATATGGACTACTTATATGCGTAAAATATATTATATGGACTTATGTATACATATGATGCGTAAGCATGACACCTTATGTTCCGGCGCGGCGCCAGAATTACAAGTACATTTTTGGCTTGTTCTTTACCTATAAGTTTATTTTTTTCTTGCTTGTATCAATGTATATGTAAATTGAATATTGTTTTAGTTGTATATACGCATAAAATATCATTGACTCTCAACAGGTTTTAAAATTCAATGTATGCGTATACTATGCAATTATAAAAATATTGGAAAAATAGGTGAATTTACGCTTAATTTCAAAACTTTTCAATAGAAAAATGTTGCAAATAATAATTATATTTCTTTTAACACACATATTTGAGAAATTTGATTTTTAAATGCGATTTTTAGGTTTACATTAAGAGACATAAAATCCTTTTTTTTTCCTTTTGAATCTGCAAAAATATGAAATATAAAAATACAGATGCATTATGCAAAATCAGGAATTGATCCTTTTAATGTAAAAAATAATATTATTTATTAGCTACATAAAAAATATATCAGTTTAACATGTTGATAACATTTATATAAGTTAACTAACCGTGAGTAAAAATCAGTATATCGTTACGCGTTGGCTTAAGAACACGGTTCGATTGTTCAAAGTCATTTACATTTCGCGCCAAAACTTTCAAATGTACGTTGGTTACAGTTATTTACTTAATATACTTAAGTCAAGTGTCAAATCAATTATATTTTATTAATTTAATTAATTAATATTATGTGAAAATATTCTGTAAAAATCGCTCCTGGAAATTTTATTGAAATTTCAAAAACGTAATAATATCCCATAACATTAAAATCACTTTTAATTCTTAAATATTGAAAGTATACTTAAAATTTATAATTAAAGTTAAATCCTGCATGGACCCATTTCGTTAACGAGCAAGATTTAATAATAAAATACAGAATTAATTATAAAATATTTTTTTGTATTTCAATTCATTATTGCAAAAAACCATCTAGTTTTCTTATGAATACAAATATGAATTAAAATATCAATGAAGAAAACCTTTTTTAGTTTTGACTTGCATTTTTTTTAAACTGTGTCTTCACCGGGAATCGAACCCGGGACCTTTGGTTCAGACTGAGCCACGAAGGCTGTCATATTAACTTTGTAAAATAAAGATTTTTTTATTTCATTTAATTTTTCATTACTTTCGAGGAATTACTAACTGGTACCATGGATAGAATTTCTTTGCATGCAAATAAATTTACAACCTTTGGGGACTTGCAAATTAAATATTTAAAAAACATACTCAATTCAATTAAATAGGTGAAAGCGGAGTTTTTTTACTAATATAAAAATATAATATAATATGTAAGTGTTACCAATAATGTCACTTATTGTAGTGATTTTAAATTTTTAGTGAATAGTGAAAATATATTACTTAGGTACATGAAATTTTACTGGATTTTATATAAATATTTTTACTTTTATTGAATTCTCTTTTTTAATAAAAAATACAATATGTAAATTTTACAACATAACCACAAACTTACAGAAATGCACTGAGATAAAATATAGCATGTATTATACAAGATTTCTTTTTTTTTCGGTTTAACTTTTAAATTTTAAAAATATATTGGATTTTATTTTAAATACTTAAGATGGGTACTAATTGACTTCACGAAAATGTGCATCTCGTATTCATTAATTCAAATAAAAATTGTGATTTTTTATTATAATGTGTTTTTATTTAAATATATATTATTTTTTAATTAGAAAAAAAGGCCAACATACATACTTATACGTATTTTTTTTTATAAAATTGACAATGTGTCGCGATATTTACATAAATCGTAAATTGAAAAATTCTAATTTACACCGTTGAAATTCAATGGAATTTGAGTACAATAACAAGCAATACTGTGGTATATTATTACATTAAGAAATTTCATTTCCAACATACGATACGTAAAATTACAGTTAAATATCGTAATATTTATTTTATTGAATAAATTCTCGTCACGCACGGATATCAATCATTAAATCACAACCTTCTAGCAGATAAATCTTCATAATACAACAATTATAGAGAAAATTGCAATGACAATGAATACAACTAAAGAAATTTCACACATAAGATACCACATTACCAATATTTATAAAAAAACAAGCTTTCGCAGTAGTTTTAGATAAGAGATAACAATTATTAATTCAATACAGGTTTTTACTCTCGACACTATGGAATAGTGGAGAGTCATGATTTCACAATTTTTAAGCGTATTTTTTTTAACATCAATTTCTCAACGGGTATCATGTAGAGAATGCACACTGTGAGTTTCATCGTGATGTGTTGGTATGTATGGATTATCCTTTTTGTGCCCTCTCACCATACAGCACAAACTGTAAGTCCGATCGACTTCATATTAACATCATATGTGTAAAGTGCATAGACCTAGAGCTGATTAGTTTTCCATAGATATCCGTTAACTTCTTCTGTATGAATTCATCTGTCCAAATTTTCTAAATGCTCTCACGGTCTGGAAAATCATGATATTTTTATATTGTTTGAAATTTTGATACAAAAAAAATACACTCATCAAAAATGCATTTAAGGACTTTCATAATTTAAAGAAAAAATCTATGGTCTGCCATCTTATCAATGTGAAATAAATTTCATATTTGTACGATGGTATATAAAATAAATACTTATAAATATTAAATATATATTATGTGCGAAATGAAACTGCCATCATGCTTAAAGATGATCAAATGTATCAATTTCCACTTAAGAGGACATATAACGCTAAACCTAGTGACTGAAAACATGATTATATTAAAACCGCCTAATGTATTATAGAGTTGCGCGTTAGTAAGAGTAACTGTCGCGTGAGTTAAAAATGGTTTATATGACATGTGATTCAAAATATTGGAAACCCCAAATTTGTTGATTTTTTGCAATCTAATAACAAACCTTACTTGAATTGAAAAAAACATATCGGTCATTCACTTCGATTTTATGCACTCTTTAAGCATAAACAAGATTTATTTCTCTGCGACACATAGTTATGGAGTAATTTTAAAAAAAATGTTGTAAAAAAGGATATTTTAAATAATTAGTATGCTGAATTTTAAAATTATGATAAAATACTTAGGGTATTTTTTTTAGAAACACACTGTTACATATATTTGAGAAATTCGATTTGAAAATGGGGTGTTTAGGTTTATATGGCCCCTTAAAAATATTAGCGTTTTGAGTTTATGTAAGTATTTTTTTTTGCAATTTGATTATCACATTATTGTTTTTATTTTCATAATGTAGTCGTTTTCTTATTATTTTTTTAATGAATATGTCATTGTTAAACAAGTACATACATATTCATCTTCCTGCATTCCCTAATTTAAGCATAAATGCTTGTGCTGTAGATGAACGAAATAGGTCGAGGCGGAATTCGAACTCTCGACCACTGGATTACTAGCCCAGCGCGCTAACCGCCATCAGCCATCGACCCATCTAATTCTTGGTTTCATTTTAATTATATTTTATTTATTTTGGTACCTTTTTCGCCTTACAAAATAGGTATTTTATTCGATGTGACTTAAATTCCTGTATATTAATTTTCCACTGATATATTAGTAGTAAATAAAAAAAACTAAATAAATCAGATGAATATCCTATTTCCCGTTTAATACCTCATTATTTGACAATTTTTACGCTTTTGCTGTTCGGAAAATTTCGTAATTATTTCCTACTTATTTAATACATACATATATTACTAGATTGGTAGGTATATTATCCAAATGTCGATTTGTTCAAGAGAATTTATTCTCTTAACACATCGACAAAGTATTAAGCCAAGACCCGCGTATTAGGAATACTAGGAACATTTTGTATGGCGTAGTGGACTTTTTGCATGCTAAAAACACCAACTTAGAGGCATCGCAGCATATATTTACTCAGAATTCGAAGTAGAACATATTATGTGAGTTTTGTGAGTCTCTCTCTGTGTGTGTGTGTGTGTGTGTGTGTGTGTGTGTGTGTGTGTGTGTGTGTGTGTGTGTGTGTGTGTGTGTGTGTGTGTGTGTGTGTGTGTGTGTGTGTGTGTGTGTGTGTGTGTGAGGGTGAGGGTGTGTGTGTGTGTTTGTGTGTGAGGGTGTGTGTGTGTCAGGGTGTGTGTCTGTCCCCCCCCCCCCCCTTATAACTTTTGATCCGCTGGATTCACAAAGCCTAAAATTTCAGAATATATAAAAAGATATAGGGCTACAAAACTTGTATACTCATTCTAACTGAAGAATACACACATAAAACACATCGCTATGTAGATTATGTTAACGCACGAGACCCCAAAAACCTTTAATCACGAAAAAAAAATATATTTATTGAAAGAGAAAAACAAGTATAATTTAACATCGTCAAAGTGAAATCGATGCCTGTATAAACCACTTGTAACTGGAACCTCATTTTTTACAATACAATAGATTCACACTTTTGATAGACAACAGTGACAACACTATTAATTAAACTGATCCAACTGTCGATTCGTTCATGAGAATTCAATTCTCTTAATGAATCGACATTATTAAGCCAAGATGCGTGTACGAAGGAAAATTTTGTATGGTGTAGTGGACTTTTTGCATGCTAATAACACGAACTAGAGACCTCGCAGCATATATGTTCCCATACATGGATTTACTCAGAATTCGGAGTAGAACATTTTATGTGAGTTTTGTGTGTGTGTGTGTGTGTGTCTGTGTGTGTGTGTCTGTGTGTGTGTCTGTGTGCGTGTGTCTGTGTGTCTGTCCGTCCGTCCCTTATAACTTTTGATCCGCTCAATTTACAGAGCCATAATTTTCAGAATATATAAACAGTTGTAAGCCTACAAAACTTTTATACTCAGAATTTTTCATTTTTGTTTCAATCAGGGGTTATCAACTTTTGAATTTTTACTTTATTTTTCCATATATCTCAGAAACCATAAAAGATAGAACGCTGAAAATTGGTATAAATATAGACAAATATCAAATCTCAATTTTGATTTTTCGAAAAAAATTCCAGATTTTCTCAAACATTTTTTATTAAGAATATCTTTTTTTTATGATAAATTTATTTGTTTAACTGCCTATATTTCCAAAATTTTTACTAATATCGAAAAAAGCAGAAAAACCCCAACTAAATAATTTAATTTTCTGTAAAAAATATTTGCATTGTAGCAGTAAATCTCAATTTTTTTTTAACAATTTTTTTTAATTTGAATTTCGACATCGCTTCATACAATTTATGGCAGTCGCCTATACACTATTTCAAAGAAGGTTTAATAGTTTTTTACTTAATTTCCAAACATACCATCATAGTATTTGCATACTTTGGGTAGGAAAAAAGGACTGACCTCCATACTATCCTATCTTTACATACATACCTACATGTGTTGTATAGAAAACAAGATATCTTAAAATATTCAATAATTTGGATTTATGGGTTTATAGTTTGGTACTTATTCTTCAACTATGCATACTATCGCTATCGACAGTTGGATATCATGTGCTACATGCAACTAGTTATAATAAAACAGTACCTTCATTTAAGATTATAGCTTAGTGAATTGTGCATTTTAAAACTGACCTATATAATTTTTATATGTAGGCATTGTAGGCTTGCCCTTTATTTCTGAATCAAACAGAATTCCTTTCCCTTACCAAGCCCGTATTTCATCCGTGCAATCGTAAGTACCTACTTACTTGTGTAGACAACAATGCAAAAGTTCAATGGTGTTCAAACCCGCCTTTTAGATTTTCAATAGTGAGTAAATCTTCCAGTCTATCTAGACTTTTTGGCAAAAATATAGAGCAATCTTCTCCTCACTTTCAATATTACTTCAATAATATGTGTAATCAATGACCCGTGATTAAAAAAAACCCACGCAGAACTAATTTTAATCCTACTGTTTCTTTATTATCAGTGCTTTTTTAAATGCAGTGTCTGCAAGGTGTTAGAGTTCTAGGGATTCTTTTTGTGTTCTACTTATTTCATAAATATACATACATACATACCATCACGCAATGTCCCTCACGGGGTAGGCAGAGAGAACCTAACGCCACTTACTTCTATCTTGACATACATTCATCGCCTCGTCAACATTCATACATCGTCTTATACATGTTCGTCTGTTGTTCACGCTTCTGACATTTCCGTCTTTCAAAATACCGTTCACATGGACGTGGCATCCTTTCCTTGGGCGACCCCGACCTCTCATTGCATTCCTGTCCGCAATGTATAATATTTTCTTCGTCAGGCGTTCCTCATTCATTCTCCCCATGATGCCAAATCATCTCAATGTGTTCACTTTCATTTTATTAATAACATCTTTCTTTATCCTACATTCTTTCCTTATGTCCTCAATTCTGGCCCTGTCATACATCGTTCTATTACAGATTCTTCGTAATTATATAAATATTAGATTTGGAATCACAACCTTGTTGACAATATTTGAGATGAAATATAATGAAAAACATTTGATTTTATCCATAAATACATACTTTCGATTTCAATAAAACTTTCTTTACATATTATGTATTATGTGCATAATGTATTGACTTATCTACCTACTTACATTCACTGTAGCGACTGTGTTAACATTAACACAACATTGTAATGTTAACTGTTACTTTCATGATGAATTTGTGATATATTTAATATTGAATACATTTTAATATTTGATCCAACTGCCAATTTGTTCAAGAGAATTTATTTCTCTTAACACATCGACAAAGAATCGAGCCAAGAAACGCGAGATTTGTATGGACAGTATGGACATTTTTCATGTTTTTTTTTTAAATTTGATGTCAAAAAACACCAACTTAGAGGCTTCGCAGCATATATGTTCCATACATGGATTTACTCATAATTCGGAGTAGAACATTTAGTGTGTCTGTGTGTGTGTGCCTCCTTATAACTTTTGATCCGCTTGATTCACAGAGCCTAAAAATTCAGAATATATAGATAGTTATAGGCCAACAAAAATTTTATACTCAGAATTTTGAATTTTTGTTTAAGTCAGGGGTTGTTGAATTTTTGCTTTCTTTTTCCATATATCTCTGAAAATTGGTAAAAATATAGAATAATATTTTTTTCAAGTTCCAGCAAATCTCAAACATTGTTTATTAATAAAAAACATTTTTATGATAAATTTGTGTATTTAACTGAATATTTTTTTTAATATCGGAAAACGCCGAAACACCCCAACTAGATAATATAATTTTCTATAAATTACTATAAAAAATATGTACATTATAGTAGAACCTACTACTCAAAAATTTTCTAAACTATTTTCATACAATCGTTTCATACCTTTTGTATGGCAGTATATATTATACACAATATCTATGGAGACTCTCAAAGTTTGTTAACTGTTTGTTAACTAACTTTTTAACAAATATTACATAGTGAATAGTGCGCTGAAGTAGCAATCCATTGTACCCTGTTCATAACCCAATTTGTATTCATTATAAGCATATTTTTTTGAGACTGTGTTTCGACAAGAACATACCTATTCATTTTATGATATTCATTATTTTTGGGTCAGAAATAAGGACATAAGGAAAGAATGTAAGATAACGAAAGATGCCATTAATAGAATGAAAGTAAACACATTGAGATGGTTTGGCCACTTGGGGAGAATGAATGAGAAACGCCTGACGAAGAAAATATACATTGCGGGCAGGAATGCAATGAGAGGTCGGGGCCGCCCAAGGAAAGGATGCCACGTCCATGTGAATGGTATTTTGAAAGACGGAAATGTCAGAAGCGCGAACAAAGAACGAACATGTATAAGACGATGTATGTGTGTCAAGATAGATATCATTCAAAGACTTGTTTTTTTTTTATTACATATATTAAATAATCACTTGACATAAGGTATTTTTAGTTGTCCAAGAATATAAGACAAAATACATAGTTATTATGATGTAAAGTAATAGTTGGCCTTCGGTTTTCTCTGCCCATAATATTAAACATAGCATAATGATATATTATGAATTATTCCTTCCAGCAAAGCATTACCAAATGAGTGGGTTGTAACCAACAATTAACTCTCCGCATTAATGAAAACATATTTTTTTAATAAATTCAATTAAAAATCGATCAGTGGGTTCATCAATCAATTTTCAATAAAAAACATTTTATATAAAGATAAATTTCACATTATTCACTATCAATATGATACACATTGAAAGTTTAAAGTTAATACAAGGCTTGACCAGACAGGTAATAATTTATTAGCTGTGCAGACAGATAGGAATTAATACCTAGGTATTAACACTCGGTATTTCACTCGAATAGTATATAATGTATAGATATATAATGAAAAATCTATTTTATAAAGGTTCCAATATCGGTGCGTGTCCTTTTATGAAATAGTTAATTGTAATTTTTTTTGTAACGATAATGTCTTTTATGAACGTTGTGCAATCGACTTCCTGTAAAGAAACCATAGATAATAAATAATAAAATGTCGGCTTTCTTTGTTCTCAGTGTGGGGTTATTCAGATAAAAATGGTGCATTTAAAATATCATATTGGATAATGGCGAACTCTCTCAGAAAATGACAATAATATATGAATGACTGTTGCCTTTTTTATGTGCGATTTAGTAACGCTGAATTGCGAATTAAAATCACTTTGTGTGACAACCGAGTTCCTATTAGCAATTTTTTAATCTAAATACTATTGTAGCCGAATTGGTCACGCATTCACAAGCATCCCTTATCTAATTGAGATTAATTTAAAAACATGTGCTAATATTTTTATAATCTTTATAGTCGACTTTTTTTTAAAAAAGTTTATTTAGTATTACCTCCAACAGTAAACAAATTATTGATTGTTATAAAAAAACATACATACTGACTAAACAAATTAAAAATCACCTCAAATTATCTTTAAACGACCGGTTTAAAATAAAACAGCATTTTCATTTGTATAGAAATATTTACTTTTATATATTTTTTTTAATATTTGTTTTATGAATATTGGTGAGGAAGTAAGAGAGAGTCAAGAACAAATTTAACTATTTATAATATTTTCCTCTTATTTTTCGAATATAAACATAGATTTTAAAAAAATTATATATATAATATTAATTCTAGAGTTATATATATTAGAAAGTAACTTACAAAATACCGATACAAAATCGTTAGTAGGTATGCAATTACTTTACTCAATATCATATTTCTTAAAGACTTAAAGTTTAAATTATATCATATATGTGAGCTACACTAATTTATCTCATTGCCAATCTAATCTTGACCTCCATTGAGATAAATATTTCTGTAAATTAAAATGTGAAAATTTAACCTTACGATTTAACATAACTATAACGACATTGACAATGAACGTTATAAAGTCGTGAAATATATATTCCTTAAAAAGATTTAATTTACATATTGTTATGATTACCTACATTTTAAAGGTTTGTAAATTTTCTTAATTTTTTGTATGAAGATACTTTTGTACAGTTGTACAGTTTTTCACTCCTCACTACCCCGAGGGGATAAAGTGGGGAGTTATGAATTCGCAGATTATCAACAAGTATCATGCCGAGATTGAATTCTGAAAGGTTCTTCACAATGTATCTGTGTACTATGTACGGCGTTTTTATTCTACTGTATCGATTAACGACTAACATACTCATTCGATTCTTTTCAAATTTTGCTAATTCGTTTATTATCTAATACTCGCTTAAACGCCAGTAGATTTGGAAGGATATCTAATCAGTGCTTCTCAATTTATATAACTGTCAAATATTTGAAAGTGATCCAAAGATCTGGAAACTTTACATTTGAAATTTTTATTTCCAAATTACTAAAAAGGCACATCAAAATACATCTTCATTTGCCACTTTCATAAAATGGCAAATGAAGAATTATCAAGCTTTCATAATAAAATATTTAAATCAAAAATAATTTAACAAACTCATTTCATGAAAATTTACGTAGTACAGTGGGATGAGGAGTATAGCTTTGGCAACAACCCACTCATTTTTTTTAAGAATGAATATTTCATTATACAACCTCATATGCTCCCTAAATTAAGCATTTGCTTGTGCTATAGGTGAATGAAATCGGTCGCGGCAGAATTCAAACTCTCGACCACTGGACCCAGCGCGCTAACCGCTCTGCCACCTCTCACCTATTTGCATTTAACTGCGGAATTTAGGAATATATCATGGGATTTTTAATTATTTTTTAAAATATAATATTTTTCTTATTTAAAAAATCTTTTTTAAATAAAAATGTATATACAAATAGAGAGGTACATGATGTTATCATTTTGACCGCTGTTGGATATTTGTATGCCATTTCGTTTCGGCACTGACGTCCTGTGTTCGATTCCCAGCTGAGAAAATTTTAATTCCAATTTATTTTATAAGCACACCTTCCTTGAACTGAGTCTAGAGAAACTGTGAACTAATACATACCTATATATAATATTGCATATTAGAAAAAACTCATAGATGTGGATTTCGATCTAAATTACTTGTCTTTTTCAAAGTTATTTATCTCATAAATCAATATTTGTAGATACATTAATCCAAAATTTCAACAAAAACACTTCCAGTGCTTTTCTAATGTCAAGCGCAGCTACGAATTTCTCCCGTTTTACCATAACCGCCTTAACCGGTATATGAACTGCTGATCTGAGTCAAAAAACCTTGTGTTACGTAAAACGGTAACTTTATTTTATTGTTTCTGTCTCAACGCATTTAAGCAGAAAACTCATCAATCCACACACAACTCTTTTGTTGAGCGTTGAACCGATAAACTCAGTTATGTGGTTCAATTAGCTGAATACACGGCCGTATTCTCTTGTACTTGATATGTAATTTATGTATGCATAGGAAAGTAAAAGTGGTTTATCGAGGGCACTTGGACACCTGACTACATCACAATTTTGTAAGCGCCTTTAGTGTACCAAAATCAAAATTTCTCCTTTATATTATTTTTATTATTTATTTTTTTTTTTTTTTTTAAAAATGAATATGTCCTTGTTAAACAAGTACATATACATCTTCTACGTTCCCTAAAATAAGCAAATAAATGCTTGTGCTATAGGTGAACGAAATCGGTCGAGGTAGGATTCGAACTCGCGACCACTGGATTACTAGCCCAGCGCGCTAACCGCTCTGCTCTATATAGGTTTTGTTTATGTCGATAAAATATAATATCTCTTTAGTGATAATTTAATACATACTTAGTTTAAGTGAAAGCTGTTCTGTTGAAATATAGTTAGATTTTCATTTTTCTATCTGAATTACCCGAGTTGTACATTTGATCGCTACGTCCACCACCACCCGCTCCGCATATGGGGACAAAAGTTGTACATTTATTTAATCGTCTATAATGTCTTTAAATATAATTATGCGCGCTATTGGGTATGTTTAGACATCTGTGCGTATTCACTTTGCGCATGTCTACTGTCTTTTTTATATACTCGTACGAATTTCCTTCAGATTCCATAGCACAAACAATTTATCATATTTTTTTTTGAGAAAAGGGATAAATAAAAATAAAGTTAATTTTTGCATGCTCATAATTATCTTTTCAGAACTTTTCCATGTTCCTATATGTACATACATGGAACGAATGTCAGGAAGAATGCCAAAATCCCACGCAAATGAAATCTGTACGACACATTATTCTCATATTCAATATAAAACATGATAGGTTTCGTAAAGAAATACATGAAGGTATCTATCTTATCCTCATAACCTCTTATCCTTCCCATACCTTATATGCATGCGAATGTGTGTGTATTTGAGTGATATTGAGTGAGCGAGCCTATTTTTTTTTGTTTGTATTGATTTTTTTATTATAAATGATCCTAATTGTTTATATTGATGCTTGTTTTGGCTCTGTCATTGTATCATTTATAAATTGTACTTTCAAACTGGAAATGATCTATTAGTTTCCTTAAATGAATAGAATAATTATGTTTTCAATATTAAGTAATATTCATTTAATCATAATAATAATCAATGATTTTGTGATCATTGTACCTAATATAATATTTACTCACTATTAATATATTCAATTCAATATCAGATGATTTATCAATGCAATTTCCATATGCCAATTAGTATAAATATAATATATAATAATTTTAGTGATACAAGATCACTCCGAATGTGCTAGGTATAGCTTATCTATAGGCTTTATGAAACAATATCCAAAATACACTGACAATTTACATGGGTCGTAATAATTATCGTAATTTTCTTAAAACATTTGCGAAATTACGTCTTTTCCAAGTACCAATATTCAAATCCAAGAAATGCCAAAATTCCAAACATACATTCTTAATTGAATCATATTTTACAAGTAACTAACAATATTTTTTTCTCTGAAATGGCATACCTAGATAATATAAGTATTTCTATTAACTTATTTTCGTTAATTTGTTCGTTTATAACAAAAGAAATTGAATAAATTTCCTCATACCAAATATCTCAACCGTCGATTTGTTTAAGAGAATTTATTTCTCCTAACAGAAGTTCAAAGCTAAGGTCCGCAAGATTTTTTATGCCCAGGTCTACATTTATTACGGTTTTCCAACTTTGAAGTCAAAAAACACCAAATTACAGGTTTCACAACATATATTATGTTATATTATATTGATGAACTCAGAATTTGGAGTAGAAACTTAAGTATGTCTGTGTGTCCGTCCTCCCCTTATAACTTTTGATCCGCTTAATGTACAAAGCCCAAAATTTTATTTAATACACAAAGTTTTATGCCTACAAAACTTTTTTACTCAGAATTTTGAATTTTATTTCCAGTCAGAGGTTATCAGTATTTGAATATTTCTTTCCCATTTCCATATATCTCAAATATAAAAGATAGAACACACATTTTTTTTATTAACATAGTCGTATATAATATCTCAAACATCTTAAATTAAATAGTTCCTGAGTTTCTCATACTTTTTTATTAGGGAAAAAATTATTTTCTTGACACTTGACAAGCAGTTAAACTTTGTGTTTAACTGCTTATATTTCCATTTTTTCAATACATCGATAAACGTCGAAACACACCAATTAGATAATTTAATTTTCGTTAAAAAAACTTACACATTATAGTAGTAAATCTGAAACTTTTCCAATTTTTTTTATAAAAAAATAGCTTTGTTTCAAACAATCTGTATAACAGAATGCAATATTTTGATACTTAATCTCCATACATACCATCAAGTTGTTTGCATATTCGAGGTAGGAAAAAATGACTGACCTCTATACTATCCAATCCCAACATACATGTTTTGTATAGCATGATGTCTTGAAATATTCAATAATTTGGAATTTAGGGTTAATGGGTTTGTACGTATTCTGCAACTAAACGTACTATTTCTATCGACAGTTGGATCTCATGTAATACATACATGCAAATAGTTAGTTTATGGTGTAAATCATTAAGATTCGGCGAGATCTATGAGACTCGGCCTTTATTTTTATTTCTTACTGACAGATATATATTTACATACTGTCAGCCATTCATAGCTCACTCTTTCAATATGGCTATGTTTGTATCTTTATTTATTATCACGATATTAATTAAAAGATACTTCTTAATAAAAAAATAAAGATAATATATCGAAGCAGCAACTAAATTAAAACATATATTATCTATGTGTGTATAATTAAACTTTCATTTCTGCTATGATTCCGTAGAATCGATTTGAGTCAGTGAATTATATAATGTTTCTTTATCGACTTTATTAATGGGAGTACTTAATATGAGTTCAAATGTTTAACTATGAGAATAAAATATCTAATACAATGTATTAAGAAAAATACCTAATTGATATCAATTAATAATCATCTAGTGAAAATACAAATCTCGAACGGTATTGCGCAATATATGCTGATGGTATAATGTAAAGTTACGCACAATAATAACGATTGCTGACAGAAATTTCTTGTAATTTAATACCTAATTAGGTACAATCATACACATATTGAGGTAATTACTTGTGTACATCGTTGCATGAAACGGTAACATAACCTCAAGGCGAAAGAAACAAAATAATAACCATGTCATAAATAGAAAATATAAAAGAATTGGTACCTATAATCTCTACGATTTACACATAGTTGCTACTCATATTATTATGATTTTAAGTACTTTAGTGTGTCGTAAGAGGTTTAAACAACGAAGGTATACTTTGACTTTCTCTTATTGATTCTGGAAAAGGTCTGTGACCAAAGCCTGAAAAGAGTCTGTGACTTATTTGAAAATTTTAGAAATTAAACTGTATCATATAGATATCTTTGGTATTCACCCAGGACTGCTTCTGGTACTGCGCTGTTTAGTGGTCATTATACTGGTTCTGGATGATATCTCTAATCCTGAGGACATCTAAGATTATATTTTAAACGAAATTTCTATAAAGATATCAATTTACATATTGATATAATGATATTGACTTTGATTACGTCAGAAAAGTTAATGAATGGTAAAAATAAGATACAAACGTTTATAATTTTTCTTGTAAACACACTCGTATTTTTAGTAAATATTTTAGCATAGGTTATAAATATATCGGCACAAATCACCCTTGATTTGGGTGGGTTGCCTAGTTAATAAAAAACCTATAAAACACTTAAAAAATACAATATGTTGTCATGTTGACAACATATTGTATTTTTATTCAAAGATCAAACTAAAGATAGTTAGTTATGAACAGGTTTCAATGAAATACTTATCGAAAAAATCATTGAAAACCTGTTGTATACTTTATTCGTGTATATTTGACATCCTACTCCTAAGCAACTTTCTAAATTTTCCAATAGTACCATTTAGAACATGAAATTAACACATGGCGGCTCTGAAAATTTCTGATAAGTACCACCCAGATATTTTATTTTTTATTATTTATTTATTTATCTTTGCAGGTTACAAAATACAAAATAATACATATTTTCGACCTCACTAGGGTTGGCCATGTATTGAGGTCGATAATTTAACATAAAATAGTAAAGACAGTGTATAAAAAAAAGTTGAATAAAAAATAAGCATATTTTTTTTTTAATATAAAAAATGAATATATTCTTGTTAAACAAGTACATATACATTTTCCTACGTTCCCTAAAATAAGCAAATAAATGCTTGTGCTATAGGTGAACGAAATCGGTCGAGGCAGGATTCGAACTGGCGACCACTGGATTACTAACCCAGCGCGCTAACCGCTCTGCCACCGACCCATCTCATTATTAACAAAATAAAATTAAATACAAATGAAAAAAAAATCAGCTCAGAAATTATAATAAACCATGCCGTAGTTACCAATGGCGGCCGCTCCTTGGGTGCGCTGGAGCGCTGAACCGGTGAAATAAAATGAAAGCCAAAACCAATTTATTTATCAACAAACATGATTAAAAAAATACCGAATTACTTGCAACGTCAGTACAAGAAAGAAGACAGAAATTTTGAGTATCGCGTTATTTAAATAAACGCCTGAAATTATGTAACTATGTTGACTCGCGGTGCGCAAGCGCGCCACAAAGGCTATTAAAAATGTATGGAATATAGGGACAACAGTACTGGCCCGTGAGATGGAAGATATCTCATACAAATGCTTACAAATATATGATGAATTCGGTGCGGCGCTCCGTCTTGTTTGTACCTACCTTAGGCACATAATTTAAGTTTGCCGATTCTATGATAGGCGGCGCTCGAATCGTTTTGTTTTACCGTTTTCAGTCACAAGGCGATATCCGTCGCCGCCTCTTAGAGTGGCAAGGTCTAAGGTCCGGACCCGTAAAGTAAGTAGTAAGTAAGTTGTCAAATTTGTGTTATTGTCATTGAGTTTATTTAATTATAAATTGCAACTCATTGGTTTTTGTATTATTATTCTACGTGATTGTAATAGTAATTATTCTACTAGTTATTATTCTACTAGTTATTATTATTTGTATTTTTTATATTTTTTGTGCCTTAGATGTTAAGAATTCACGTAGCTGAAATTTATGCTTACTTATTGCCTAGTATTACCTCAGAACAGGCTTTGCCTAGTGAGGTAATAAATTCCATTTACATATATATTTCATGACCAATGTTTTATATTTTACTTTACATTGTATTATGGAAATTAATAAATAAAAAAATAAAAAAAAAAAAAAAATTATTTATAAAATTACAAAAACTTTATACTGTTTGTTGTGTCGGTTGAACAAATTCATAATTTGCAACGATATGTTCATTGATTTATATATTATACTACGTACATGTCTTTCTTGTATTTACAGCGTTTTTTTTATCCAACGAACCGCCAAACTTATTAGTTAGCGGCCGCCACTGGTAGTTACCCACAGTTGGGTACCTGTGGTCATTACTGCAACAATAATCTTACAATCACAACTGTAGGCTCACTATATACAAGTCAATAAATAGTACCATTATACAAACAAACCAAAGATAGAGTGACCATGCATTAATGTATCACATGTACACAATTGAAAACATCAAGCATATTTACGAAATTGGAACCGATATGAGAGTGGACAAGTTTTTTAAATTTTGTAATCGTTTTCACAGACTTTATAGAAATAGGGAAAACATTAAACATGACAGTTGCTATACGAGTGTAAACATAATTTCTCTGACCAAATAAGGTGTTCATTCTGTCTGACCATATAATCACGTTTGCCAAATGCAACCGTTAACTTGTCATCCTTTATACAAAAATACAATAACAAAGTTCTCAATGAAAAATAAGAACCATATTTATGTATAGTTCCCAACGATCTTAAACTTCTATATTTTAGAGAATGTGAAGAATTAGTTTTTTTTATTTAAGCAAATTTGTCTTCGGGATCTCGCTTTAAAATGATTTGGTTTGATAAAGAACAAACAGAAAAATTCAATTTGTTGATTTTGGAAATTACCTCTATTGACTCGCGAATGTGTCAGCTATCGTTCAATTACAATATCTAAAGCAGAAACAGAGTCAGCTGTTATAAAAGAAATAGAATTGCTTAACACATCTTAAGAAATATTAATAATAAACAAAGACAGTGATGCCAGCATTACTGTCTTTGTACATATTCAGAACAGTACAGCACAAGTATGCATGTGCTTGAACAGGGTTGATATTAGTTTTCTTGGCAGCCAATTTGTTCTGGAAAAACAATCAGCAAAAGGCAATTCGTTATGTAAATGATAAATACTATAATTTCAGAATTAATTATACTTATTTATAGATTTGAGACATGATCGAGACTTGTTGCATAATTAAATCTTTTCAGTTGCAATTTGTGCACCTACAAATAAAAAGGCATCGTGTTTATGTGACAATAGTCCTACATAGGTATAACTGGAACAGAATATAATTGTGATTATTCAACTGCTTTTAAGACATTGGTGCAACAGATTAAAATAGTTATTTTAAGTTGCCCCAACACGTCCTTAGTAAATCGTGAACATCCAAATAAGGCAAAGTTTTATTAAACCAGTGTAATTAAATACGTGCTTCGCATAACAATTATTTTATTAATTGCTTTTTGTATAATTGTTCGCATTCATAATATATTATAATATATGATTTTTGTTTTAGTTGAAGAAGTTTTTTGAGAAAAAATGATGATGATTATATGGGCATTAAGATAAACAGCACAGATTACACTAACTTGTTTAATTTTTACCGATTATAGCCAAATATATACCTCTCTAATTTTTTTAATGTATGCTATTTTTTATGTTGGTGAATTTCATTAAAATTATGTGAGTACTTACGTAAAATCAGACAATGAATGAGAAGTGTCTCCCGAAACATAATTGGTATGTCACTGACATGCAATGTCGCAATAGATCCTTTTTCTAGGGAAACCTTCATATAACGAAACTTACGAACAAAATGATGATACGTATTATAGAAAATAGTAAAAAAAGACAATATATTGTTCAAATTCTGTTCCCTTCAAAAGGGAATTTAAGGTGGTAGGCGTGATCCTACATGTTTCCTATAAAGTAGTATCCTTTTTTATCAATCTTTTTCTTTCACTCATCCTTTCTGTAGGTTCAATACATTTCAATCGGAACAGCTCGAGATAGAACTAAGAGTAAAAGTTTAGAAGAGGCCTTTATCCAGCAGTGGATCGAATGTGGCTGATAAGGAAGTAATAGATTCCCTTCTGTTATATTTCTTACGGCAAACTTTCATTTTCTAGATCATTTATTAAACAATTTTTATTATCTGTTCCTTATGTTGCATTAGGTACTTTACTTATAAAATGTACATAAACAAAGATTACTGACACTGTAACATCGAGTTTTCTAAAATAAATATCAACGTAGTCATGAGCATTTAGAATTGCTTGCATTGTTTCAATGTTCAGATTGATAGAAATCTAAAACAACGTTAACCATTTGTATATTCTTACACTAAACAGAGTTACGCAATTCTCTACTGTGTAAATGTTACTTCATTGAGTGTTGAATATCAGTTCCTTTGCAATACTGACCAGCGGATATATTACGGCCACATATTTTTGATCAAAATCAAGATCAATTTTGTAGATGAAGGACGATTTGCAAAAAAAATCGTGCTGCGCCCATGGGCGGCCGCCCCGGTTGTGAAAGGCGCACAATGATACCGTAGGCAGTTGGTGTAGTACCCGCACTAATAAAATAATCCAGTATCCAAGGTTGATTTATAATTATCCCTCCCCTTAGCTGTAATTGTTATTTATACATCCGCAATTTGGACAGACTATGTAACGTTGACATGTAAATCAGATCAAATCTGGTTTTGTCTAAGAGTCAAGGAAATATATTTACTTGAACCTCATTTGAATTGTCGGACACTGCCTGCGATTGAACAAATTAACATCATAATGTGAACTCTGATATTAATAATGTAATTCGTCACCTATTTAAATATTATGTTTCAGTTATGCTTGATCGATCACGTAATCTAATACTTGAACATTAATGCAACATGATGCATGATACAAACTCTCGCCAAAAACATGTACCTACCTACCAACCAACCCACGAAATAAAAACTTTATTTTTTGTACAAATTACATATCATTAAAAGTGTTTGCGGTATTTTTACTACTCATTCCATTTTTTTGCATAATATTAACCTTCCATTATGCCCTTTTACTATTTGATGATTTTTTTTTAAAAACATATCCTCGAAACATGAATGTTTAAATCCTCATACATTCCCCAAACTGAGTAAAAATTATTGTTTTTAAGATAGGCACGCATCGTCTCTTACACGTTATATTATTATGGTGACCTCTATTATTCCCGTCTTTTGATATATTATCATTCATATGAGCGCTATGTGTATCCATGATCCAATTTGTCTGGTTCCCTTTTCTAAGGATTACGAAGGTCAGATGGCAGTCGCTTCAATGTAATAACCAGACTATAGCCAATTCCAGGATATTGGTCAAAGCGTACCCCGATAGAAACAACTTTAATTTCTCTATGTAAGCATTTTATAAATTCTTGATTCGATAGATGTTCATCATTAATTCTTTCTTTGCGTTTGAAAAATCTCAATGCACATATTCCCGATATCTTTTTCAGTGTTACGTTATTAAAAAAATGTTCTCAATTTAAAAAAAACAGCAGGAATTCTAAAGACACTTTGAAATCTTAATCAATTTTTCACTTCACTAAATTCCTTCATATTTCATTATTATCATTTGTATATTTATAATTTTTAATAACTTATGTTTTTCGTTGTTTTTTTTTAGGTATATTTTATTTCAATATCTTATCTCTTAATTTCAAACTTATTCTACTCTTTACGTATTATGATTTAGTAATTTTATTTTTATAATTTAAATAATGTAATTTACGATGAGGAAACTATTTTGACAATCATTTAATATTAGCTGTTGTCTTTTGTAATTTGCAAATTTCTGTAATGTGTACCAATTTTTTTATGAAATAATTGTTTATTTTTTAAATATTATGTTTTGACGTACTAATCTGTGAAAGAAATTTTAAATTATGAAACCTTACAATTCAAACACACCCATTTTTATGACATATAGGAAGGTACTTGATAATAAATTATTTTAAATCTATAGCCACGTCAATTATGTTTCACTGTCACAAACCAGTCATGATTGAAAACAAGTTTGATTTATATATGGCGTCTCGATTATACTGACGTTGGTTAAATTATTTTAATTTTTGACCAGCGACATGATGGAGACCAAAGTTTTAATTTTCAATATTATACAACTCTGAATGAATTTAAAGCGAGCGGTTGATGAATAACAGACACGTTTGATTGAGAAATCACACTCTAGACAATTATCAAAAAATGATTGGATGCATTTAAAATAACTTACATGACATCTTGAAACGTCGTTTCTGATTTTGGGGTAGACAAGAAAACGGAATGCCATACTTTTTTAACATAGGTACTTCCTATTATCTCCTCATATCCATGCATTGTCTCATACTCGTTCTTCAATAATTTTAATTATTTTTCTTTCGAGTTCTTTTTTTGTGAATTAACAGTTCAGTAGCTGACTCGTATCTGATTTTTATAAATCATCGTCATTTTCTTGTGAGACCAAATGAACATGTTTTCATCCCATATAGGCACCTACTTCATATTTATCTTTCTTTGAATTTTCCAGCCTAATATCCCCATTTTTAGTCAGCATGTATTGTTTCACTGTATATTCGTCTAATGAACCTCTTTTGTACAACGATACTATGTAATTTTATAAAAAAATTTCTTCCAAATCCATAACTAACATGAAGAATGATGGATGAAGAATATTTATAGGGATAAAAAAATATTTTGATTGGTGGTGGCAGAGCGGTTAGAGTGCTGGGTTAGTAATTCAGTGGTCGCGAGTTGCTACGACCAACTACATTCACTTATAGCACCAGCATTTATGCTTAGTTTAAGGTATGACATATTAAAAAAATAAATAAAATCGGTTTCTCAAAGGTTGGTGCCTGAGCGATCAGTGCGAGGTCGTCTGCGTACACGAAAGATTTTGTTCCAGTTGGGACTGGTAAATCGTTCGTGTAGATTGTAGATGTTGAAGATAATTGGTGCCAAGGCGCTCCCTTGTGGAAACTTCGTTTCATAATATAAAACTACCGAACTCTTTTAAGACATTTCGAACTCCTTTATTAACATGCACATGCAGCAGACCGAATGCGATATGATCTTCCAAATTCTGTATTTCTACCTCCTAAAAATCCGCAAAAATATTTTGCATACATACATACCGTCACGCCGTTTCCCTATTTGGGGTAGGCAGAGAGAACTGAACGCCAGACTCTTCTATCTTGGCATACCTGTTTTGCCTCATTTACATTCATACATCGCGTCATACATGCTCTCCTATTATTCTGACTTCGTATATTCCCCTCTTTCAAAATTTCATTCATTTGATCATGCCAGCTCTTTCTCGGTCGACCCTTACATCTCATTCCACTCTTTTCAGCCTTGTATACAAACCCTCCCCAACGCCGCGTAGTGCACTTCTTCAGAAGTCTAGAATGGACCTAATTCATAATATTATCTGATTTACCCTAAGTACATAGACATGTAAAAAAATAACAAATTTACTAATTTCACGTTTATAAAAGGTATGTTAATAGTTTTTATGCACCTGCATCTACGTAATTATGCTCAGTGGAGGACCTATCATAATATATACAATAAAAACAATTCTACACCTTTGCCATGCGAAAGAAATACCTAAACATTATTTTAATACAATACAAAAAACAAATACGTGAGAAACAATTTTATTTCGCCGATAACATATTTTTTCATATATGTTTATTTATATACTTATACATACATACCAAATAGGTACCTACCTACATTTTTTATTTGTACTTATTTATTTCCTTTAATGATGTGTTTATATAAGACGTAAAGTCGGCGGGACTTGAAACCTGGCAGGTACACAAAATGATGTGTATTACAAAGGTTTTCAATTATATAATGATTTGCCAGAATGTGTGAAGGAAGCATATGGTTTTGCCTCTTTTCGTCGCCTAGGTATTGAATACACAAGGGAAAAGTTCTTTTAAGATATTTTGTGCTTTCTTTATATTTTTGTGTAAATTGGAATATTTTCTTATTTTTTGTTGTTTTTGTATTTTTTGTTATTTTTATCTAAATAAAATATACATATTTACATACATACATATAATAGTTACCTATACCTATTTGATAACTTAATTAAATGTTCCATTTTGCTACAACCATTTAACATATCCGTAGGTATTTAATATTTGTTTATAAATCACAACTAATTAGTAGTAAACGAGAGGGTTGTGGCCAACGCTAAACTCTCCACTACATAAAACGAAGTGATTATGGTCGAATAAGTCAAGAGGATTCTATTAATATGCTGTATTATTTATTTTTCATATAAATACACAATTACACATATAATATAACAGACCATAGATTTTTTTTGTTTAAAGGTTGATAATCCCTGAATGCAATAACAAAGAGTATATTTCTATTGTATCAAAAATTAAAAAAAAAAATCTTGATTTTCCAGACCGTGAGAGCATTTTGAAAATTTTGACAGATAAAATCATAGACAAGAAATTAACGGATATCTATGGAAAACTAATCAGTTCGTAGTTTATAGACTTAACATGTATGATATCTATATGAAGTCAATCGGACTTATAGTTTGGGCTGTAGAGAGGACACAAAAATAACAAGATAAATGATAAAATCATAGAGAAGAAATTAACGGTTGTCTATGGAAAACTAATCAGCTCTATTTCTATGCACTTTACACATATGATGTAAATATGAAGTCAATCGGACTAATAGTTTGGGCTGTAGAGATGACACAAAAAAGATAAATGCTACGCCGTATACGCCATACACACAAACACATCACGACGAAACTCATAGTGTGCATTCTCTACATGATACCCATTGAGAAATTGATGTAAAAAATACGCTTAAATTTTGCGATATCATGACTCCACTATTCCATAGTAGTGGAAAGTAAAAACACTAATCAATTAATTAATACCATCTTATGATTAGTATGAAATAATTACTACGAATTAGTAAATATTGCATGAATCGTGTAATTGGAGTACAAAAATAAATTCATTAATAATAAGGTACAACAGACACATCACTTTTCTTTTAAAAAATACCAATTTTGTTTTATTAATCAGAACCATTGTAACACAAAAATCTTCCACTGGACACAAGGGAAAAGTTTACAAACCAATTATTAAGAAGTTAATACCTTTTATCAATACATTGTTATCAACATTTACTGTGGGAAAAAATAGCGTATTACATAACCCTATTACATAGTATTACAACATAGCTATTATAAAACAATAAATTAATAATATGGAACTGTTGTTTATTATTTTTCAAACATTCTCACGATTGTAAAATATTCATACATTAATCTCTCGGTATATTAAGTGCGTGTTCACAAATATAAACGAGTGGGTTGTGACCAACGCTATACCCCTCACTCCCAAGTCATTCCACAAAATATGCAAATTTTGTATGGAATTTTTTTAGCATATTCATGAAATGAATTTGTTTAATTTATTTTTGATTTAAATGTTTTTTTGTGAAAACTTGATGTGCCTTTATAGCAATCAATTTGAAAATGTTTCCTGAGCTTGAGGTCACTTATTAATTCCTGAGCTTGAGGTCATAAACTAAGAAGCACTGCTCGAATTTCCTTCAAAATTTAATGGGGTCTAAGCGAGTATTATATATACAAATTTGTAAAATATGAAAAGAATCTAAGGAGTATTTTAGACTATAATCGATAAAGTAGAATAAACATGCCGTACATATTACATATACACACACATGCATCGTGATGAAACTTTCAGAATGATTCTAGTTGTTAATCTTCGATAAAAAAATAAACTTAAAAATTGAAAATTCATAACTCCCCACTATATCCCCTTGGGACAGTGAGGAGTGAAAACAATAATTACTTTGTTTTAATATACATAGGGTACCTTCTTATCAATTACTTACAATGTCAATCTTTAGTACCTATCCTTAATACAATATTACTGAGAATGTACTTATTGAATCATTTTAGCATCTGTTTAACGATGGCGAAGAAGGCCTATTGAACCATTATTATCTATGTTTTTTATATACATACAAAATCTAATATTTTTAATACAAAATTGTAACTACTTTACTGTGATTTTTTGTTAAGTGATATAAACAAAATGGAACAACCTATTAATATTTCATCGTTTGACAGTTGGTACCTACATGAAAATAAGATGAAATCAACTTATAAATGAGTATGAAATAAAGTCAAATTTTAATATCTTTAGCTCATGCCGGTATTTTGAGTGTAGTTTCTTCGACTTCCAAAAACCGGTAAAAAATGAAAGCATTTTAATTCAGCATGTAAGAGAATCTCTTATAAACACATATCATATAAATATATGATATGCTGACAAAAATATAAACAAATAAAATGAAAAAAATATATGAATTTGAAGTAACTGACATGAAAAAGGAATTTTTTTTAATTTAAGTGATAAATACGCATGATTTTCCATAAATATTTTTAAATATGCTATAAATTAACCACTTTATCAAAAATAAATTTCACTGTATAGAAAAATTGTGAATTTTCGCAGAAACAATGTTAATATAAACGTATTGTTGTTAATTAAGTAGGTATATTTAGTAGTTTTAACAAAAAAATCATCAATAAAAACATTATTTACCACTTTAACAATTATGAAAAAATAAATCATTAGATACTAGGTATTTTTAAATCAAACAAAATTGTTTATGTTTCTACATATATTCATCACTGTACCAGACGCGATGGTTTCAACTGATGTTTCAACATATCAACTGTCCAGTAGATAAGGGCCTAGTTAACATTTAATCATAAGATTTATTTGATTTATTTATTTATTTATTTTATTTGATAACTTAAAAAATAACTAAAACAAAATTGAATAATTAAAATTTATTAATAATAATAATAATACAAACCGTTGTACATAAATTAATTTGCTGTATTTATTTTTATAAAATCACGACAGCTAAAAATCTAAAGTTAAATATTTTCTCAATGCCTTGACGAGTACAAAAAATTTTCGTCAGAAAAATTTAAATTTATAAAGTCATCATTTTTTCTAATACACGAAAAATCTAACAAATTACAACGAGTCCATGTTATCAACGATTTATTAACTTTTTTATAATTTCAGCTTTGCTAGAGAAACAATTGAGAAATTGTGTTTGAATAAACGTTCAAAAATGGCCAAAAGACTGATTGTAGCCGCAATACTGTGTTGTTCAGTGTCGACGATAATCTGTGATAGTCAGGAAATCTTTCGATGGAACCTGGCGACGTACAACTTTGATGCGGGTGCAACACAGGATCACGTGAAGATGTTCAGCCCGGAGAACATCGTGCTGACTGGACTGGAAGTTGCAGAGGACAAGATTTTCCTGGCAACGCCCCGATTGAGAGCAGGAGTACCAGCTACACTGTCGGTAGTGCCCAGGAATGCGCCACTCGGCTCCAGCCCAATTTTGCAAGTAAATTATTTCATTTATATTTTATCAACTCTTGCACTATTAATTTTCTTAGTTCCTGTTTCATCTCATAAATTGTCATCTTTCTCAATAACACATAATAAACAGAATAAATTAACAGAATTTCGTAGTCTCCTACCCCACTTCATACGGAACCTTTTAGAGCTTGTAGCTCTCTCCATCCCCGGAGCGGAAGCTCGTCGGATAAAACTAGAAACTACCATCAAGAATATTTCATACCACTACCCCTAAGAGACCAACCACAATCGTGGAGCCCCGTCAGTCATGGCGAGGGTCTCCCAACCCAACAGTGCAGTCTGCCCTGCTCTTCCATAAGTTAGAATCGAAGGGGTATCGACATTTTGCCCAGAATCCTAGAAGCGACTGCGGCCACCCCAACTTTACTGGCTAGACCTCTATTGCCGCAACCTAACCACATAATAAGCAAATCCAATTTATTTCATCTTTCATAATCTATTTTGTTGCATAATAATATGAAAATTCGATAGCTCATGATACACATACATAGATACCATCACGCCATGTCCATCACGGGGTAGGCAGAGATAATCAAACGACACATTTTTCTGACATACAATCTTGACATACATTTATCGCCTCGTCAACATTCAACATCCGTCTTTTACATGTTCGTCTGTTGTTAACGCTTCTTACATTCCCGTCTTTCAGAATGTCGTTCACGTGATCGTGTCATCCTATTCTTGAGCGCCCCCGATTTCTCATTCCGTTCCTGTCAGCTTTATATATTTTCTTCGTCTGGCGATCCTCATTCATTCTTCCGAAGTGCCAAACCTTCTAAATGAACTAACCATCATTCTGTTAATCACATCTTTCTTCATCTTACATTCTTTCTTTGTGTCTTTATTTCATATCCTGTCATACATCATAGCTCATGATAAAAAAATCAAAAATTATATATTTCATGTAGTTAGCACAGTTACTTATGAAAAAACGCTAGTGAAGCATGGATCAAGAAAAAATAAGCTTAAAAAATAAGGAATTCTTCACAAATAGCCAAAAATATATGACTAAGTAAGTAAAGACGTATCAAAATAATCAACGATTTATTTCAAAGACAGAAATAGTAGCGGTATTGTTTTTAGAAAAATAAATTGAAATAGGTTCTTACATTTAGTTAGAATATTTACAAGGTGATGCAATAAACATAACAAAATTAAACATTTCAAGATTTGAATTCCCCTTGTATGGTGTAAGACATTCATTTAATGCTTAGCATATTTTGTAGATTTGAATTTTCCTTCTATGGTGTTGCACATTCATTCCAAACGAACTACAAATAAAGGTGACAATATTCCAAATTAAAAATTACGGAATTTGGACAAAGTTTGTATTTGATTATATCATAAATTAGATAAGAATTATTTAAAGTGATTCAATTAAGAGGGTGACTGCTGCCAACGTACCGATTTTTTCAATTTGATATACCATCATTATTACTAATCGAATCATTTTGAAAAAAATAACCTAGTTAGTTTGGATATTAATAAAGAGAAATATACCTTAACTTTTTGATTATGTACTGTATATATTCTTGTAGGAAAATAATAAGCATACCCCGATTTTAGACATATATCTTAAATTCCTAGAAAAATAAAAGGTATAGAGCAATATTTTTTTTATAAATTAAAGAAAAACAAAATACCTGGAAAAATATGATAATATGACGTTGCATTAACGCATCAGGTTAAGTAAATAAACCAAAAACACTTTTATTAGATACGCAATGGCGCTGAATGGAAAATAAATCTTTTTTAGGTTTATTTACTAAACCTGAAGCATTAATGCAACGTCACATCATATTTTTCTAGATATTTTTGTATTCTTTTATTTAAAAAAAATATATGACTCTACGCTCTATAGTTTATTAAAAATATATGATAAACTTTGAAAATCGGGGTATGCCATTATTTTTCTACAAGAATTTATACAGAACATTATCAAAAAGTTGAGGTATATTTTTGTTTATTATCCAAACTAACTAAATTATTTTTTTCAAAACGATTTGATAAGAAAAAATGATGGTATATCAAATTGAAAAATAGGTACGTTGGCAGCAGTCCCCCCCTTAAGTATATTTTTTTAGCTTAGGTATCCTGTAAAGATACCATCAATTTAATTAAAAAATTGTTTCATGTAATATTTTTAACAGACTTCTTAAAACTATACCTTTTTACCACGTTGTCCAATGATTCTTTTTTCATTAGAAAGGGGTATCTTCTGATTGGGGCCATTTTCAACTTGGATAAGATTTGACTATGGATCTATGAGAAAATCATCAACCTCTTAAATTATCCGATTTTAATGATTTCTTTTTCAAATAGGAAGGAAGTGCTTTATAAGTGATCAATTTCATCGAGTTCTAATGATGTAGGTAGCTCATGAGAAAAAAAAATCAAACTCTTCAAGTTTTTTTCGATTTGCCTATTATTGTATAGGCGTATTGTATAAATAATAATATTACTAAGTACATACATATACATACCATCACGCCATGTCCCTCATGGGGTAGTCAGAGAGTACCGAACGTCACATTTTTACTCCTCACCAACCCATGGTAATATAGTGGGAAGTTATGATTTCGCAATTTTTAAGGCTATTTTTTTGCAGATTATCAACTAGTATCATGCTGAGATTGTATTCTGAAAGTTTCATCACAATATATCTGTGTG